>CAVNYN010248377.1:0-10268 GCA_963692815.1 Nyctanthes arbor-tristis
ATCTCACATCCTCACACTTTGATTCAAAAAACATTTTTTGCTTTATTATATATCTTATAGCAAGATTAATGTTGGGGGGGAAAAAGCCAAGGGGAAAACATCAGGGGGAAAAACCTATTTCCAAATAATGTATAGGGGGAACAGTTTTTTTTTTTTTTTTTTGGGGGTATGAATTGGACACGTGGCGGTTTTTTATTGGATTGGAAGGGGAGTGGGAGTGGGGGAAAGTATTTTATTGGATTGGAGAGGAGTGGGAGTGGGGGGGGGGATGCTAAATGAGGGGCCAAATTTGGCACCCATTTAGCTTTTTCCCCCCCAAATATAAGTTTTTTCCCCTTCCACATCACACATTATTTGGGGTGTCGGGGGGGGGGGGGGAACCCCAAATTGGGTTTTTTCCCCCAACACTAATTGTGCTCTTATGTAAGAGAATGGATTATGAAGCTTGATATTGTGACTTTTTGGTGCTTCAGTATAATAAATGCCAAGGGAACGGACACCGAAACCAGATTTGCAAAACACATATTGTTGAAAAATATATTCTCCTGATAACTATTTTCATTTTCTCACCTTTTGATGCACTGTACGGGCCATTATCATTATCGCCGTTGGTTTAGGAACGAGTTGAATGGCTGGATTCAGTATTTATTATTAAACTAGGCGCTAAATTTTATATTATTTTCTGTTTGACACCTTCGTTAGCTAATAATGACATCTTTAGTCAGGGGGATTAGACATGGATACACCATTAAGTTTTGGAGACATTCCCCGAAACTCATTATCAACCACCTTAATATTTTTCTTAAAAAAATAATTGTTATGTAATCTAATATTTTTTCCTTCACTTTCACACGTAGTCTCTCTGAAACCAAGTATAAATAAATTTTATTTTTTTGAAATTTTTTGATACTTTGTACTGAATATGCATGAAGTGTCTATTTGAGGAAAGATCCCTTTCGACAACCATTTCATCAGGGAGATTCAAGCTTAAACTGATTGAGGAATTGAACTTGCTGATTTTGATTTCTGTATGTTAATTCTCTGGAGGCATAAATTCATCATGATTGGCCCCTTTTCTGGTATAGATAGAAGGGAAGTACAAATTTGTTTTGTATTCTGCACGAGATTCTTCAATTTAGTTTATATTGAATCCTGTAAAGTTCCTTTTCTTCTCTTCCCTCCTGTTTTCCGGAAGTCTCCTTAGCACAAGTTGTTTGACATTTGTTTACAAAATTTGTTAGGCACAGCATCTAGCTGAAGACCCTGATTACTCATCTTCAACCTTCAACGGAGATAATACACTGGAAGATGACCCAAGCTTGGTAGATGAGGAGCTCAAGAGGATGCTTATGACCTTCTTAGTCAATAATGGTGTACTAAGAAAACAGGTGAATTCCATAATTCTTTATGCTCTAAAATTGAAAAGATCACTTGAGAAAGGTGACTGCAAACCAACTTCAGATGTAAATGTACAAAATGAGGTTTCACACTGATAATGTTAGTGAATTTTGTAAGTCTAGCAGATCTATAGTTACTGTATTCACCATGTGAAGAATAAAAAAAATCTTTCCTTTGCAGAAATTGTAGTTGTTTGTTCTGGCATTTTGTTTCTTCACTATCCTACGCATACGATTCTTTGAACTCTTGTTTTTGTTTGTACTCTGTACTACTGAATCCAACATTTTTGCCAGCTCAACTCGTTTTACTTTTATTTTTATTTTCTATCTTTTTCGTCCTTCCCTTCAATTGGAACCAATCTGTTGATCTGAGACATTTCTCATAAGACAATGAATTTTCACCCGCAATGATATATTTAGTTATGTTATGTAATGGAGAAATGTAGATTAAAAACCGACTTTTTTACGTTGTTTTTCTTTGTTATTGAAATGCATTTTATTGTGTGAAACAAAATTATGGAGTCAATTTTTGAATTAATTGTATTTGGATTTAGTTAATTTCTTTGTATACTCATGCGCCATTTATAAATTAATGACACATTATATATGCACAACAATTTGAAGATAGTTTTGATAAACACACCACGTTTATTTACAAATTTAACGTTACTCTTAACATAATATATATATATATATATATGAGGGATGAAAAATGATTTTATCATCTTCTAAGAAGTACCCTCCACAAATCCTGCTAGACATGGCTTTAGATCAATAAATGCATTCTTGGTTAAATATTTTCTTTTCATTTTTCTTTCCTTGTCCATATTTTGCTGGTTCAAAACTCTTTCTTTGTGATATACCCACATATACGTCATATAATTTTATTATTATTATGAAAATATGAGTGTTCTAATTAAAATTTTTATACTTATATAACTTGATACAATTTTTGGCGTGAAGCAAAAGATATAACATAGTGTTTTTAGTTGTGATGCAAGTAAATATATGAACATTCAAAATAAGTGGCTAGTACGATGATTTTATTATTACAATTTTAATTAATAAACATTGATAAGGGACTAAAAATGGGGTGTTTTAGTAATATGAGCCTTTTCAAAATTCTATGGAGAGAAAGGATTAGCCTCAATCTAGTACTATATATTTGGCATCGTAAAGTGCCATACCTACGTTACATAATTTTCAGGGAAAGGACCCTGTGGAAAGCAATCCATGATGGAAGAAATTTTAATTACCATACTTCCCTTTTGGTAAAAATAAGGATTGGCATATAAATTCATAAGAATTAGTTTATTATTAAATTATAACCCTTAAATTTAATACACTGGAGTAACAAAATTTTTTTTATCCATGATAGTGTTCTATACCCATTGCTGTTGATGGAACAAATGCTCCTGAAACTTAAAGGAGCCTTAAAACCAGGCTTGGCTGGAAAAGTTATCAAATGGCATTATCAGAAGAATAAAAGGACTTGGCTTTGTGTTTCTTTTCTGCGCCATGTTTTTATTCCATATGCCTTGCCAATAAAACCAAGAAAAAGGCTGACCTACCAGACCAGATAACAAACAGCAGATGATTAAATTGAACATGCATATATGTACATGGATAACAAAGTACGGTCATGAAATAAACAACCATATATTTACAGTAACAAGCTCCTAGTCCCCAACTTCAGTTCCGGTCAAAAGAGTTTCAGTTCTCCCCCCAACTTGAGATGAGTTTCTTCGCAATCTTTAGCTGAAGTTATAGCAAGTTCACGAGCATTTCGCGACTCGGGTTACCCGTGATTGATAATTTATCTAAAGATATTCCCCACTTTTGGACGACGCCAAGCAGTGTTAGCAACAGTGGAGCCATCCTTGTTTTGACCATTTTGGTTGGCACGATCGGCTTCCTTAGTCTTTGATCTCTCAATGGCATGATTGGCTTCCTTCTTAGTCTTTGATCTCCCAATCTTCCTGCCGATGAGGAGGCCAAACTTCATTGACGTAAAAAGCCCTAATGCAATTAACATTGGCCTGACTGCCCAATGGAAGTCCTCAAGATGTTGATACTTATCCACTATTCCAGGGCAAGTGTTGAAAGATACTAGTTCAACTTCAGCTGGGTCTGCCAAGAAGCTGCTTTTTTCATCCCCAAATGTTAATATGCCCGGGAAGTTGACTACAAGGCAGCCGTTTGGCAGTACCTGACAAATTCTTCCAGTCGACCACTCCCCACCTCTTTTCCGAGGCCAGTCAAATCTGGGGCAAAAAACCTTTGATTTCAGCCTGACAAACTGCCCCTCACAGTAAGGCCTTGCCATCTGGAACTCCAAGTAGTTGCCCCTCCATAGAGTCTCCAGTCCTATAAATGCAACAGCCACTCTTCCATCACGAGTTATTGAGTGAAGGACGCCCACAGGAGAATGCTTTCTGTCTTCTTTCTTCAGACGAACCCAATCTCCCGCAGCCAATCCAAATGTCACTCGCTCTAATGTGGAAACATGAACTCTTATCGGGTCATGAATTCCATGTAATCTTACCAAAACAAATCCATCCTGATCAGTGTCACGTTCCAAACCAACAACAGTCCCCTCTGGGACATCCATGCTCTCAGGGCTGCAGGAGTCTGGTGATTTCCTCGATCGCACCATGTCACCCACTTGGAGGTCGTCTTTTGCAAGGAACCACTCGGTATAGCCAGTGCCACCTGGTTTCTCCCTAATCATTTTACTTCCAAGCCCTGTCCCGCCTCCATCCTGGCAAACGGCACTTTGTGAACTGCAAATAAAGTAAAAAATAAGCTAAATATTAATGCCTATTGAAGTTTTTGCGCCATTCCAAAAAGAGAGTCAGGAATTAAGATCCTTTAGTACAGGCAACATACTGCAGAAGCAGATCAAACGTGCTCTGAATCAGAAACTGGCACAGTAAAAGGTTTCCAATTGAATGTCTTCTTATTATACATGCCCATTCTAAATAAAGTATGCATATCATTGAATCTGGCTAAATAAAAAACTTCATAGTAGTATATTGTTTCCCCAATCATATATTCTCTGCACTCCGTAAAACATCATCTCATATTCATTTGGAGACAGCTACATTGATCCTAATCGCTATTCAGATTAACTAAGGGTCGATAAAGCACAAAGAATAAAATTTTTGGAGACACCAGAACAGAGGTGCAACAGCATTGTCATCCGAACCCAACAAGATAGAAGCAGCATATTGCTGAAGCGGAACCACTAGCACTTGAACATAAAATTAGAAGGCCCATGATAAGAAGCACAATTAGTATAATGCGCAAGCTTTAATAAGTTTTAGGAAAAAAAATTCCACCAAGGTGTTTACTTGGTGCATTTCAGTGCGAGTGGTTCGGAACCCACTAAACTAAAAACATCTTACCAACAAAGCAAAACAACAAACAAAATCAATACCTCTTAAATGCATGTAATATGTCAGCCATTATAGGTCGGCTTCTGAAGTCATACTCAAAACAACCAATAATGACATTTTCAACAGCTGGAGGGAGGCCACTAGGGATACTTGGCTTTTCTTGCTTCTTCACAACCAATTTATATATTTCATCAACTGATTTACCGCTCCAAGGAAGAACACCAGTCAACATCTCCACAATGCTGCAACCAAATCCCCATGAATCAGTCTCAAAAGATATTGGACCTCTTATTTCTGGTTCCCACTGTTCTGGAGCCATGTAATTGGGAGTACCAAGTCTTCGAGTCATCTCTGTATTTGTTAATGGAACCCCAAGCAAAACATGTGGAATTCCAATGTCCCCAAGGATTGCCCTGTTGTTCTCATTCAAAAGGAAATTAAAAGGTTTAAGGTTGAGGACAAGGACGTCTTTTGCATGCAGATCCATTATTCCCTGAGCCAAATCTGCTCCATACCTGGATATAACCACAATTAATGAAAGTGTGAAGACTGAATGTTTCCTATGCAATGATAACATTTTTTGTCAAAAAAGGTCCAAGAATATAAAATAAAATAAATCACCTTAAAACATCACTTAGTGGCAGTTTCCCTCCTTTGTAACATGCCATTTTGTCACCAATTGAACCCTCGTAAAATTTCATAACAATGCATATCTAAAAGGAAACAAACATAGAACGTTTCAGAATAATGATCCTGGCATTATATTCTCTTCTCCTCTTAATGGAGATAAATGGAAATGTGGAAAATATTTTCAACATCGAAACATAAATTTCAACATCTTCACTCACTTTCTTACTAAAAATGGAAAGGCCATGCAACCAACAAACGTTTTCTAGCCCTTGACACTTTGTAAGCAAATTATCCAACTTATTCAGAACATCCCTAATGTTATCTTCTTTTATGGGATATAACATTTTAACTGCCACTTCATGATACTCCTCGTAGTCTTGGGCCATGCAATGATGAGTTGCCAGCCAAACATCACCAAAAGGCCCTCTTCCAATTCTGTGCCGCAATTTAATTGTTGCTGGATCAATCCATGGGTTGATCTGGTTATATGATGCTATTATAGTACTGCTGTCACCAGTGTCACCTTCAACAAGCTCAAACTCAAACGATGGTGCTGGTCGATTGGAAACAACTTTTCCAGCCATTTTGCCTAATTTTCCCACAATGTAATGTAATCATTTAAATGAACGATGCACAAAAATGTCACAGATAAATAAAGCGAAACGATTTAAAGTTTCGGAGAAACACAACTTCTTACAAAAATGAGATAAAGAGATAATATCAAATTAACATTAACAACTATTTTATACCTTGAACTCAATCAATATTGTTAGCAAGCGCCAGGGGGGGTCCGAGTTACATTATAATCCACACAAATCTGAAAACTAGAAGTACTACTAATCCAAAAACCAGCTTATGGAGAGCTCTAGTGAAATCTAACTTTCAACTGGGTTGTACAGGAGATCGCGAGGATATCCACCCCAGGTTCAAGAAAGTACATATCCCTGTAACAAGATACTAACTTTTTAACAATCTCCTTAGAAGAATGCGATTTTGCATCCTCAGGAAATTTCAAATATCTATTACAGCTCCGAATATGTGTCAACCTATCTTCTCCCCCACCCCTCTGTAGATTTGGTAGTGCAGAAAATTTAGCCACAGGCCTCGAGCAAGCCTCGAGAAACATTTCATTCCCTTATTTACTTTTTCACAATTTTCCCACTACTCGGCTTTTAATTCAAGCTTCAAAAACTTATGACCGAAATAGAAAACATAACATGAGAATACAAATTCAAAATTGTAATTACTCATGATCAATAAAATATAACAATAAAAAATGAAATGAACTTATTAAACATAAATAATCCAAAAGCGAAAGAACACAAAAGACCCATAATTGCATAGCCAAATCCATCTTAGCATCCAAATTCACCCAGAAACAGCAAATTAACCTCATACAATTAGTCAAGAAACACCCCAGAGAGAATTCTGCTAAACTAGACTATGTAGCAGACCAAAAAAAATAAATGTTAAGCATAGAAACTTACCCAAAGTATGCACAGAGAACGATAATTGAAAGGTTGTCAACAAAGAAAATAAAAAACCCAGTAATTTCGACTAATTAACAAGACTTTGAAATAAAGAGGTAGAACTTAAAAATTCATTTCAAGAAGTCCGTCGAAAGGGGAGGGAGAAGGCTTCTCAAATTCTGACGGTGCAAAGTGCTGCACGCATACGTACGCTGCTGTGGAAGTATGCGTCATTCAGTTTTCCAATTTCCTACGTTTTATATGGTTTACATATCAAATGCGTCCGTTTGGGAATCCATTTTTGTAATAGTTATCGCATTTATCTAAATTTAAATATAAATTTATTATGATATGATAATTATCTAATAAAATAGTTTTTTTTATGAAGGATAATAAGATAGTTATTAACAATTTCAAGTCTCTATAGAATTTTTATTTGAGAGTAATTCTAGGATGATGAGATTCATGTGAATTTCATTTGATGTGGCATAAATTTGAATTTTGTATTTGGATAAATATGATGATGATGATGATAGTAATATATATATATATATATAATAAGAGAATAGTGGGTTTTTCAACTCTTTTTTTAGCTCTATAAGGTTTTTAACTCTATAAGATTTTTAGTGATATCATTTAATTTTTTTTTGTATTTTTATTTTTACCTTTTTTTTGAGATTGTTATACTAATTTTTTAAATAATATCATTTTTTCCTTTATTAACTCATACCCAATTCTCAATTTATGGCGGCTTCTTTAGCCAAATAATTTTAAATTAGGGATCTGTCACTTATCAAATCAAATACGAAATTAATTGAGAGTTCTATTTCAAAAAAAGCACATAGTAATTTTTATGATTCGAAAACTCAAGTATAGCACGTATCTAAACTAATAAATTTCTAAAAATCTACAACATTAATTGTAAATTTCAATTTTTAATAATTTTTAAGAAATTTTTATATAGTTATTATAGTGCAATAATCAATTGATTTTTTTAAAAATTATAGTACTCTAATTTGTCCATTCTATAATTAAATTGGAACTTTTTTGATAATTTAAGTCTTACCGAGTTTAGAGTTATATGAGAAATGGACTGAGTATTGATACGGTTTCACTGTAATAGTTGTTCAATAATTTTTATGAAACATTTCATTTTTATTGAATCATCTCAATTAATTTTTATTTATATATGTATAATTAACTGGTGTTGTAATTCAAACAAGTGCTACGACAGTTATATTCCTCACATTCTAGACAGAAAGTCCTAGATTGAAACACACCCACCCCTCCCCTCTTCTATACCCACTATATTAAAAAAAAAAAAAGAAGAAGAATTAACTGATAAAAAAATGTTACTGACAAATAAATTCAAATATAATAGAATGGTTATAAAAATTTATATTTTATAATATTAATATGACTTAACTGGCTGTATTAATAATTTATATTAAATTTTTGTATAAAAATTTATTGACATTTATTATTAGAGTAATTATAGGGAGAATTATTTATTTAATATGAATAACTAATATTAGTTCATCTCCCACCCTCTATACGCACTCTATGAAAAAAAAGAAAGAAATTAACTGATGCAAAAAGTATCATCGACAAATAATAAATCTAAATATAATAGAATAATTATAAAAACTTAAATCTCATAATGCTAACATATGACTCAACTGACTATATTACTAATTTATTAAATTTTTGTAAAAAATTTTATTGACATTTGTTATTAGAGAATTTTAAGTAGACATGCTTATCTGATATAAATAACTGATATATGTTAGCTGGTAAAAGTGAATTGATTGTTTATATGCAAGTGGTGAATTTGAAGGCCCACGGTCATTAAATACATGATGGACAGCTAACACATATCACTTTTTTATGCCAGATAAATATGTCTTCCTAAAATTACTATTGTTATTATTACTTTTAGATCTCGTACAACGCACGGGTGAGAATTATAGTAATAATAATAACTATTACTATATAATGGGCTGTAAAACAGAACAAACTTCCATTTTATTACTTTTTTTTCTAATAATAATGTTTTGAGGATTCCTCACAATTTCATTCTCCTTAGAATTTTTGTTTGCGAGCAATCTATTAATATATAAAAGCGTTTTAGTGAGATTTTGGTTTTTCCAGCCCAAAGTTCTGGTGTAAAACTTGTCGTACCTTTTTTATCTATATATTGATTGATTGGTTCTTTTTCTTTTTTCATTTTTTTAACAATATATGATTCCCCCAATTTTCGCTAACAATACGCAATCGACTTCTCCCCAAATATATTTTTATATTTTTAAATAATATATGATTCTCTCAATTTTCTCTAAAAAACGCACTCAACTTCTTCCCAAATATATTTTTCCATTTTTTAATATTACGTGAGATGATTCCCCCAATTTTCTCTAAACATACGCTACCACTCCTCCCCAAATATAACCCTCTGTTTTCTTTCCATTTCCACTCAGGATATGCATCCTCCTTCTTCCTTCATGTACCTTAATTTAATTGATCTTTCCATAAAAAAAGTGTGTTCTTCTATTCTCCAATGTTCTATGGTCATCGATTTCGTTCGTCATGTTCGATTGTAGAGTTATCTCATATGAAGTCGTACCTTGAGTCTGTGCGCTTTTTGTCTACCAACGGATCTTGATCTTCAACACGTTTTGTATAATCTGAGTAAGGAAACATCAATCTTTCCTTACTCCGTTGTCTTCTACACAATATGGTAAGAATGAAATTTTGATCTCTATCGTATTTTATGTGTAATTAGACTTTGTACTATAGCTTTTTTTAATATGTATTGAAATTTAAATAGGGAACAACTACTGTGAATGGCCTGCCTGAAGAAATATACAAGTTAGTTGGTCAGCGTTTGTTGTTCTACGTTGATATCAATTTTGATAGACGCAATCCCAAACAGATGGTTTATTCAGTTAACCGAGTTATGGATAACAATGAATTTCTTAATATGGTACCAGAAGCTGAGGAATCTGAGTCTAAAGTGGTATGTTGTACTTGTTTGATTTTTATTTTATTTTCCATTTTACTTTACTCATAGCTTATTATTCATTTATTTGTTGTATCTTTTGAATATGAATATAACTCTGACTCTGATCTTGAACTGCTGTTTGAGTGGCCCACACCTATTGAATGTAAGATAAATAATTTATTTTTCTTATAACAATAGTTTTACTTAATTTGTTGGTTGTTGATTGTTATAAATGAATTTCCATGCCTTTCAGACATCTGAGTCACTTGAGGATAATTTTGATGTAACTCTTCATGTTACTCCTTTAAAGAGGTCATCTGCTGATGACACTGATGCCGAACCAGCTCCTCAACAATCTTCAGCTAAAATTGCA
>CAVNYN010248386.1:0-14680 GCA_963692815.1 Nyctanthes arbor-tristis
CTTCATGGTGAACTGATACAATTGTGAACACTTAATCAGGTGCAATACTAGTCCATTTACTTAGTCTCGTGGATTTTGCTGATAAAAGATCAAAAATTGAAATAAAGATGAGAAGTTCCAACCTTTTCTCATTCAATCTTAAAGATCTCTACTTCCAATTGAGAAGTTAATCAAATCCATTCTTGAAATTCTTGCACGAATCAGCAGAATCTTGAATTGGCTTTCTCTGTTCATTATACTTTGCATCTTTTCTAACATCAGCATGCAACCCAACATACTGCACTTCTTCGCACATCGTCTGGTGTATGTGCAATGGCTTTGTCTTTCAAGCTACGTACCATGTTGTCCTCGGTGGAGAAGATGTGCCTGGTCGTGGCATTAGCCATTTTTCACCCCAACCGACATAGTCGAGATGTGGGGGAAAATGGAAAAACTAAAAGGGCAACAAATGCGCTTAGATAAAGGGTTGGAGAAACAGCTATAAATAGAAGATTTGGACACCTTCCTAGTCCGTGGCTCTCTCTGTATGTGTGTAAATTACAAAAGTAGGGGCGAAAAGTATTACCCAAAAATAGGCATTAAAGAAATACTAAAAGGATTGTGATTAAAGAGAGAGTAAAATTTGCGGGCAGAATACGCCATTGTGGCATGAATGTGTCATTGAATGGCTATTTTGTCAACCCTCTTCTTCTGATTCTTTGCATGCATTGATTATATTAGCCCATTTTAATCCAACCACTGATAATTTTTTTAAAGATCGTTTGATCTATAACGACGTTGTTGTTAACGTTTCTTTGTAAAAAATTGTTCAAAACTTTTTCAGGCAGGCCTCCTCTATTACATTAAGTTCTCCTCCTTTTCCTCTTCATGCATTTGCTGCCCCTAAGAATCCTGATTCTTCTTCCTTGATTCAGATTTTTCAGACAAGAAAGAGAGAAAAAGGAGATAAGAATTCAGGAGAGGGCAGCAATATGGGACAATGTTGTTCATGTCATATTCAGAGTTATTATGTCGAAAATCATGAAGAGGAAAAAGAGGTTGAAAATGAGGATATTACGTTTAGAGGCCACGCCGGGTCACAGATTAGGCATCAAGGATCTTCTAAATTTGTATCTATGTACACTCAGCAGGGGAAGAAGGGGACCAACCAAGATGCCATGACTGTTTGGGAGGTATTCTTTTTGTTATTTCTAGTCTCCTTTTTCCGATCTCCTGTTGGCCCGTTTAATTTTTTACATATTTGGCTGTGGTTTCTTGATTTCCCTTTTCCTGTCCTGAAAATCCCTGGTTTGATCTGATCTTTATCCACATATAATTTTTGATATATTGTTTCCTTTCCATCATTTGACTCAGGGTGAATCTTGTTGTAATTCATTGTATTGTATTGGCAATGATTGTGATTTTAAAATAGTTATTATTCTGATGTGATTCAATTGGATTTCTGGTGCAGAACTATTTGGGAACAAAAGACGCGTTCTTTTGTGCTGTATTTGACGGACATGGTCCTTCTGGCCACAAGGTGGCGCGCTACGTACGCAATATTTTGCCAAGAAAAATTTCGGTTGCGTATTCCAAGTCAAATGTTGGGGGGAAACATGGCAGTTCAGATGCTGATGGGAAAAATGGCAATAGTAATTCGTTGTTCTCCACGTGGAAAGATAGAATAACACAGTCTTTCCAGGAGATGGATGAAGAACTTGAGGGTGATTCAGCAGTAGAAAGCTACTGCAGTGGAACCACCTCAGTGTCTGTATTTAGAAAGGTAAGGTTTATTAACTGACAATTAATAACTCGAGTTCGAGAATGGGGTAAAATTCTATCTCCCCATGATATCATTACAAATTTTTCAGGGTGATCACCTTGTTATCTCGAACTTAGGGGATTCTCGCGCTGTTCTTTGCACTCGGGACGACCAAGATCAACTGGTTGCTGAGCAACTCACAGTTGATCTGAAACCAAATCTTCCAAGTTGGTATCTTTCTTTATTTCTCATTTTCTCTGATTGATTTCTTCTTCGGTCTAACTAATATTGTGCATGTATGCGTTAAACCAGCTGAAAGAGAACGAATTACAAGCTGTCAAGGCAGAGTTTTGGCAATGGAGAAAGAACCAAATGTGTACAGAATATGGATGCCTGATGAAGATTGTCCTGGTCTTGCAATGGCAAGAGCTTTTGGAGATTTTTGCTTAAAAGATTTTGGCCTCATCTCGACCCCGGAAGTGACTTACAGAAAGCTGACACAAAGAGATGAATTCGTTGTCTTAGCAACCGATGGGGTGAGTTCTATAGTTCGTACTTTTGCTGTACAGGAATAGACATGATTAAGAAGAATGAAAACACTCAGATACTTGTGTGTTTTTCAGGTATGGGATGTGTTATCGAACAATGATGTAGTACGTATCGTGGCTTCAGCCAAGAACCGATCCGTGGCGGCTAAGCTATTGGTGGATCAAGCTAATCGAGCCTGGAGATACAAGTATCCTTGTGCCAAGGTGGACGATTGTGCCGTGATATGCTTATTCTTCAAACGCCCGAGACCTATGTTAACCAAGTCCATATCAGAGGTTACTGAACTCAGCTTGAATTATACAGAACTTGGAGCAGTTAGTTATAACGGACAGCCTATAACGGATGACGGGCTTGACACAGTTTTGAACTGTAAAGTAGAAGAAAGCCCGGAAGCTGCTCCGGTTGGAGGTGATCGGAAGGATTCCATGACCCATCGGGCTCGGAAGAGAAGAACAGAAAGAAAAATTGATCAGGTTGGAGACTGATGGAGGCTCAAGTGAATTGTTTAAAGTCTCTATACATTTGAAAGTGCACAAGATGAAAATAGTATTAGTCTTAGTGACGACTGTTTGAGAATAAGCAAATGGTTCTTGGAGAGGGGGGAAAAAAGCTGTTTTCATAACATCTCACTTGTAAAAAGAAAAGGAAAAAAAAAATCCTTCAAAATAGAAAGAAATCATGTGTTGGATAACATGGAATATGCACTCTCCATGGAGTGCAGCAATTTTTATGTCTCTGACAAATTATAACTTTTCCTTCTTTTCTTTTAATTTCTATTTTGGTTACACATTGGTTATGGGATTCTTGATATGCTGTGTATTGTACAGTATTTTTTGATATTCCAAAAAGAAATTAAAAATGTTGTGAATATACAATTACAAGGAGAGAGAATGGAAGTTTTTGTATAAGTAGAATTAGGGTGTCCAAATACATATGTGAAAATTCAGCAATACCTAGGAAATTTTCTCCTAGGAGCTCGACCCCTACAACCCGGGGAAAGAAATGCTCACTCGGGTGATAAAATATGAGAAAGACTTAATTATTAAGCCGAACATACCATCTTACAGAGTATAAATCACCTTGAAAATCAATGTGAAACGATGCCATACTTCAATTTTCAAAGTAAAATCAGCTCATCAGATAGAACTGAGTGCATCTCAATGGAAAGCCCACCTCTCTTGAGAAATAAGTCCACTCTATAGTAACTTGTTAATGAATGCAAAATCACAAAGAAGCAGCCCAATTGATCCATTGTCCATCGTCTTGTTTAAGTAGCCCAATTACAAAGTCTCTATAGAAAAAGATTTATTGAAAGATTCTTGAAAATCTGGTAAAAAAAGAGATGAAGTTACATTTGAACAACCAAACAAATGGTACCAATTTTCTGAACGTCCAAGAAAAGATAACAAAAGAGGAAGCTTTGGACAGAAGAGGCCAGTGCAGTACACTACGATAAAAGTGAAACCTCTGGTTTCCACATAAAAGAGCCTTGTGCCCATGCCCTTATAATCCTCTTTTTCCAAAAAAATTAATCAAACTTTTTGACTTGACCATGCTTGCTTAATTTGTACATAGATTGATAAGTTGCGAAGGATAGTGTTAGGAAAAGAGAATTATCGACCAATGTCTATATCAACAAATCATCTATAGTCAAGACATTACTCTAAGTCATAAACTATAATGTCTTAAGGGTCCAATCAAGCACGGTAGAGTTCAAGTACGGCGAAAGCAAAATCTTGAATCATATCATGTTCATCGCGTAATCCATCATTATCCTTATCCTTAATTGACAAAAAGACATGATGGTGCTAGTACTAAGCCGACCCATGATACATTATTAGGGGATGTTTGATTCAATTTATGGTAGTTGATTTATAAAGAGAAATTATAAATAGGTGAAATAAGTGATATCTATTTAATAAAAATTTGAAATTTGTGGTTATAAATGAATAATTGTCAAATCAATAGTCAAATCAGTGGTAAATGGGATTATAATGTGTTTTGTTAAGGAGTATCAAACAAAGGCTTAATCATAGATAATGATTTTGGGGTCCCAAATTAAAGTCACTAATCCAGCTTGCTAAACAAACCAGGCAATAATGAAACATAATAATCATACTGGCAAATGGAAAAGCGTTTGTTTCCTGAAAAAAGCAAGGGACCATAGATGGAAGAAATCTCATCAAAACCCTCCTGCAAACAAACAGAGGAGTCCCCACACCACACTTGTGTTTTTTCCTTTCGAAAATTTCTTGCATACTTGTTTAGCCCAGATTCTGTCCGGTCAATTTCCCCCTCCATTACGCTTTCCTCTTTTTCTCGTTTCCCCAAAAAAGCATGCGTATTTCAGTACAGCGATATTTGAAAACAAGCAACCCATTTGATTGGATTTCCGATCTCTTTCCACCCTCTCCAGAGACACATTTGCCGCAAAGTCATCTTCTCCTGACCCA
Organism: Nyctanthes arbor-tristis; assembly: GCA_963692815.1. NCBI lineage: Eukaryota > Viridiplantae > Streptophyta > Magnoliopsida > Lamiales > Oleaceae > Nyctanthes > Nyctanthes arbor-tristis. Next base: position 4,744 of record CAVNYN010248386.1, read on the forward strand.
CCCCAAATTGGGTCCGAATTCGTGCCTCATCAAAAACCCACACTCCACATTTGTGTGCCACAGCCAGCCAGGCTCGAGACTATAGCAAGATGAGCATTCATTACTACGTACTTTCAACATTTTTCCTGAAGACTTGAGAGTGTGTTTTGCGAAAGATTAGTTACTTTTTTTTTTCTTCGCACTAGGCCAAAGTTCACAACATATATATACTATAACAGTACAGTACTATTTAGTAGTAGATTTATGCAGAGTATCCAATCTCCATTCCAGCAGACATTGATCAAAGCGGGTAAAAAGAAACAAAGGAAAAAGAACAAAAAGAAACAAAAGAACAAAGAAACAGAGACCGTTCTTTTTCTTGATTCTACACGATTGATGTGGATGAATTTCGGACTAGATATCGATAAGCAGCAACTTTTCTCTTGCGGGAGGCAGTGTTATCCACCGAGAGCACCATTTTTCCGGCTTCTCTAGCTGTAAATGAGTTGTGGATCGCCTGTTCATTGGAAGCAATCTTTCTCGGCTTCTCCACCGCGATGGCGTAGCATCCTTCAGCATTCGGTACAAATTCAGCACTGTATTCCAATTCCCAGCCTCCCACTACTATGTCCCATGTTATTGTTGCGCCTGCCTGCATCATAAAGAATCATTCTAAGTTCTCAAAACCATTCTAAAAAAGCGTAAAACGTGACAAATAGCCTAACCTCAATGCCCTCAATTTGTATGTTGACTTTCTCCCCTCCTTTGACAATGAACTCTGAAGCTGGTTTTGGAGGACCATTAAGGACATCACTGGGTCGACTCAGTCCACCATACTGAACTGGAACATCCTCTGGCCTGATGAACCTGAAAATGCAATGTTTCAAACACAGAAGCTCTCAACTTAGTCTTGTCCAGTCTTCTGACTAGAAAACCCAACATATCGCGATACACCCCGGGGGGGCGGGGGGGAATGAAAAAGAGCAACTTTTGTTCCATGAATGGACAATACAGAAGCAAACAAAAGAGAAACCCCATTAAAGATCCCAACAGATCATTTAAAGATATTCATTATCTGTATCCAGTGGAGAAAAAGTGACAAAAGTTAATTAATTAATTAATAATTTAAACGTTTGAAATGGTAAAACAAGATACATTCAGAATACTCACTTGTAAAGTGTCTCAGCAGCATTTCCTTCCTTGGATATCACAAATTTACTCTTTGTTCTTTGGGTAAGAAATGGACTAAACATTGAATACAGCAGACTGAAGTACCAAGGCACATTGATGAAGATCTGCACCCAACAAAACCCACAAAACTAAAACCATTTAATTTAAAAAAATCAGAACACAGTAAAATATCACATTAAAATTACCTTGCGGGCAACCATTTCTGGGTAATTATCTTGAAAGAGTGACAGAATGTGATTAGATGCAACTCTGAGTTCTCTTTTGGGCATGTCTTTGAGATCGGTAACTTGAATAATGGAGTTAGTTCCACCACGTTTGAAATGGAGTAATTTGATACCTCTTTCAAGAACTTGAACTCTCCACCTCAAGAATTTCTTGAGTTTCTCATCATCTCCAAAAATCCTTTCATACATTTCTTTATCTTTGAAAACTCCATAGGCATTGTAACACACAGGATGCCCCTCTCTGTCATAAGCGTGCATGTAAGCCACAACCCCTTCAAGCTCCTTAAACCCCAAATCTTCTTCCACAATGCCATCGGCGTCAAAATCTTTCCTCCAAGAAAGACACTTTTGCAGCATATTGAGTGAATCTTGGACTCTGAAATCCCTAGCACGCAGGAATTTCAAGAGAATTACATCAGCCCTCTCATCCCCTCCCAAAAGGGGGATGCCCCACATAGAATCCGGCCCATTAGAGGCAGCCATGAGCTTATCCTTGAGCTCCTGAAGAGCCCTTTTTTCAGATGTCTTGAGGTGGGAAATGAAGTATGTATCTTCTTTGAAGGAAGGAGTCCTCAGAGTGGCAGCTTCCATTAAAGAAGTTACAAAATTTTTCTTTAAAGGAGACGGCTTTGGGGAAAACTCAGGAGTTTGATCCTGAAGATTGAGGGTTTGCTGCACAGAAATGGCAGATGTGGCTTCCATTCTTGACAGCAGAAGCAAAAGCCCAGATAGAAATCTTGGCTAAAGTATGAACAATAATCAACTTTTTTAAGTGATCAAAGGATATATCAAGCAGAGAGGAGAAAATGGTGCGCTGTCAAATTAATTATTGGGGTTGAAGTGACATGATTGAGCAGAGCAGAGCGGGTGCAGGTTGAAGATTTTTGAATGTGAAATGTAACTTTCCTTGAGGAAGAGCAATGTGTGAACATTGAAAAGCAGCTTTAAACAGCTTCATTCCTGACTCCTCTTCTGTAGCTCGTGTTGGGACTCTCGGCCACTGCATCATTTTATTGTTTTTTTACCTGCTTTTTCTAGAGAATTGTGAATTACTTTGTTTCACTGCTAGGGCATTTGGCGAAATTTCTCCACAAAACCCTCTTAATATCAAATAATGGCATTAACATATTCAGGACCTCAGCACGGGAAATGAGTTTCTCATTATCTCTCATTATTTCATATTAAGAGGGTATTTGATCCTCATTCGTCTTATAATCTCATATACTACTGATTTAATTACTGATTCAATAATTGTTCATTTATAATTATAAATTTCAAATTTTTATTAAATATACACTACTCATTTCACCTCTTTATAATTTCTCTTTATAATTTAATTTGAATAAATATTTTCAAACAAACACTAAAATGAGTGTGCAAACACATAGGAATAGAACGTAGAATTGAGGGTGGAAAAAGTAAGGTGCAAAATTTGGCCCTTCTTTAGAGAATTCCCGTTCAACTCTTATCTTCACAAATTTTGTACAAACTAATAATATTCCCCCTATGTTTAATATAACGCTATAACAAAATAATTGTTAAAATAAGAGATAGAAAAATTGAATATCGTAACAAATAAGATACTATTAGCATGAGACTAACAAAGTGGCACAATATAAAAAAAGGTTAATTTCACAAATCGTCTTCAACCTTTGAGTTAAGAATCGGTTTCGTCCTCAACCTTTTTAAAGACAACCCACAGCCTCCAACTTTTGATAAATACACACAAATCGTCTTTTTTTCTACTATTCCATAAAATTTTTAATAAAATGACGATCATACCCCATGAACTTATTAAAAAAATGTTTAAAAATAATTTTAAAAAAAAATAAAACCCCCACCCCCACCCAACCAAGATTGACTGCCGAAAATGCTGTCATTCTAGTGGCCAAAGGAGGGGAGAAATATCACACTTACAATTTTTATTACCATATTATCTCGAAACATCGATAGATGAAGCGTTTAAATATATATCTCCATTCAAAATCGAGGGCGGGACTGTACAAATACAATTCAAACACTATTATATTTAATATCACTTTACAATAACTATTACGGCTACCCACAACGAAACATCGGCCACACACTGAAGTCTCGTTAACATACATGTATCTTCTCCATCCTTGGGATGATCTAACCACAAAGCTTTTAATTCAATACCTACACGGTTGAAAAGGGAGAAGGAAGGGATGAGTATAACGTACTCAGTGAATAACCAAATATTTTGATTCATCTTTCATATAAGAAAACATATCTTCGAGAAACCATGGGATTCACAAAGCCTTTGGCGCATTTAAGAGATGCATTTTCAAGTAATTCATTGAATGCAAAAATGGCCCCATCACTAGTTAAATTACTACCCGTGATACGCACATGATTAACCAAAACCACATAGCAATATCACAATACAAATATTCAATTTAGTTAAGACCAGATAGTAAAGCCACAAAGATTACCACATAACCAAAATGATCAAGACCACATAGCAAGGTCATGTTTCACAAACCAATTCAAAATAGGTAGAATATTAACTAGCGATACAAATGCAATAAATCAATGTTTCTTTCCATAACAACGTATAATGTTCATATTCAATTATGAAAGCTTAGTGCATGATTGAAAGGGAATCAAAGTATCGGTTACTCACTTTTTTCCACAATGATTCTTTGAACAATTTTAGATGAAATATGCTTTCAGATCTTTGATATTTCACAAGAAAAATGTCTTATTTGTAACATCCCGTAAAATTTTAGGGCTAGTTGTCATTCAATTGAATAATAAAAATTGGCAATGATCGAATAACCGTTTGAAATGTCATAAAAAATTCTCAAATTGTATTAGAGAATTAAAAGATTGTTACTCAATTGACGATAGAGAAAGAATTCAGTCCTCAATTGACATAAACTAAAATACCGTGACTTAATTGAAAGATAATGCAAAGAAGAAGGACTTTTCAGATAAATTTTCGCCAAGTGTGTGGTACCATATTGCGCCACGTGTCACAATGTCATTGGCGGAACTCAAATTTTATTAAAACTAACTCAATTCCAACTATTATATAAAGGCCTAAAGGCCCTCAATCTTCCTCCCAACACCAAACAATCTCCTTTCTCTCCCAAACCCCAAAAATTCGTCCAACATGGCTAAGGGAAGGAGAAAACCAATAAAAGATCACAAAAACACTTATTTACCCTTTGAAAATGGTCTCTTACCATATATGGAAGGATTATAGCTTGAAAAATAGCTTTAATCAAGGTTTTAATAATGTTTTTCTACTTAAGATTATTCGAAGAAGATTTGAGGTGAGTAATTATCACTTGGATTTCCTTTTTAACTTTGATGATGTTTTGAAATACTAAGCATGTATTTGATTAAAGCAATAGATATGGATTCTAGATTCTAATGCATTGAAAATAAAGATTGATATATTGCATTTTGAATCACTAGTTGCTCTACCCGTTCTGTATATGTTCTGCTCTGCTCTGTTGCCACACTAAGAGCCATCTAATGATAGCAAGTCGAAAATATAAACGCAAGATATAACTTTTAATATATATAGATATATTATAATATGTATTATAATTAATTATTAATGTGTATATAATAAAAACATATATACAAAAGATATTAGAAATTAATTTCAGGCTTAATTAGTTGGAATTTGGAAATGTGTATATTATTATTAAAATAAAATAAATGAAGGAAATGACATATATAAGTAGGATAGTGGTTTTGACGGGAAAATTTAAAGATCGGAAGAGCGTCGTGTAGTATATCTAAGATTTTCTTTTTCTTCTCACACCACAATCACAATTATCTTAATTTTTTTAATAATTATTTTTTAAGTTCTTATTTAAATAGTTTCGTAGTGCAATTTTTATTTAAAAAATTATAATTCCACAACTTTAGCTTTTAAAATTTATATATTTTTTAAACAATTCAAGTTTAGTATGTCATATTTCTACGGTGGTTTCAAGGCAAATTATTTCAAATTTTTTTCTATAATTTCGAACTTTTATTTCTAATCTTAGTATCTTAATTTTTGTAAACAAATTTATAGATCAATAAAATAATAATGAATAGTTTTTTTCTTTTTTCTTTTCAAGTTTTATTTTATTTTTATATATTGATAAGTGTCGTATGTAGTAGTAACCTAATAAAATTGAAGAATCAGTATCTGTTCTGTATCTGTATTAATCTGTCTGGAATTTCAGTAGGGGTCAACCGGGATTCAAATGTGGATCTACTTATGATTGAATTGATATGATTCTGGCGCGCACCACGGGTAGTAGTTTAACTAGTGATATGACCCATCTGTGCATTGAAAAGTTTTGTGCATTGGATGATTTTCTAGAAAATAAATCTTTCATATAAAAGGTAAATCAAAGCGTTTTTGTTACTCACTGAGTACTTCGTACTCATTCCCTTCTTTACTATAATTTTTATAGATGAATGAAGTTATAACATCTGAAAAGCAAGGCAAGCCAGGAGTTGAATCATGCTTGTGAAATAGAGTAGAGTTGTGCATGTAGATAAATCTGCCTTTGAAGTTACTATAAATTTAATAGTTTCATGTCCACCTCTATAATATGTATGTTTTTACATCTTATAACATATAAGAAAATAGTGAGTTATAATCTTTATATTGATTTGAACTCTTCTTTTCCTGTAAAAGTTTTCTAATGACTTAGCGTATTTTAGTAATCAATGAAATATATTTATTAATACAATTTATTGTGTTTTTATATTTCTTGAAAAACCTAGCTTTAATGTTTTCTTTAAAAGTTTAATGATTTGTTAACTGATATAATTAGCTTTGTATATTAAACCATGTAAGACAAGATAAATTGGATTGTTCTGTACGTCTCGTCTCCGCTGTTTGAATTAAAGCTTCCATTATAAAAATTGTAAATTGACATACGATATTCGGAAATATTGGAAAATTAGTGGGGGCGTGACATTATTTAAGTAAGGATTTAATATGTCTATGGAGAAGGCTTTATTTTTAATGCAAAAAAGATGTTTTTGGGGGTTTTATTTGGTGTTTTTCTTGCCGCAATGGGACTGGAAGAATTTTGTGTGAATGGTGGAAAGTTGGGGAGTAACTTGAGGGATTTAATTAGCTTGGGGCCTTTTATACTTGTTAGATTTAATTGTATTTAAATAACCATTGAAATTCACAAATGGCAATAATGACAAGTGTCTTGATAAGTTGGCAAAATTAGCACATTTCAAATTCTAAAAATGACAAGTGTCCATGCACTTGGCAATATTAGTAAGTTTAATAATTATAAAAATGACAAGTGTCTTATATATATGGCAAAAGTAGAGATTCATTATTTACACAAATTACAAATGTCTTATAAACTTAGCACCATTCATTAATTACAAAACTAGCACATGTCTTATAATTTGGCAAATCTAGCATATCCAATCATTGGCCATTCTCTTATGATTTAAGTAATTAATAGTTATATCTTAAATTTAGGCATTTAGTTGAGTAATAAACTCTTAGTTTTACGGAAGGTTACAAGAATCCCTCTATTTGCTGCAGGAAATAGCAACAAAAACGGCGGCCAATGCTGCCTTTTCCGGCAGCCAAAGTGCTGCCAGAAATGACAGTGCCGGAATGCAATTTCTGGCAACAAATATGGGGGATTCTCCTCTCCTTTTGGCCGCCGGAATGCTGCCATTCCGCGGCAGAAATAGCAGCATTTCAGTGGCCAAACTTTGGGGGTGGGGGTTTTTATTTTTTAAAAAGATCGGAAGAGCTCGTGTAGGGAAAGAGTGTAAGTGGTATAATCGTTATTTTATTAAAAATTTTATGAAATAGTAGAAAAAAATGACGATTTGTGTATATTTGTTAAAGGTTGGAGGCTGTGTGTGTCTTAAAAAAAGTTGAGGACGAAACCAGTTTTTAACTTAAAGGTTATGGGCGATTTGTGAAATTAACCCTATAAAAAATTGTAACGGAAAAAAATGTTTATTGTTATAAAACAGGAGAGAACAAAATTTCACATCTATATATAATAATAAAACAAACGGAATTTAGTTTTCACTTCCATGTGAAATGCAAAGTAATTTTGCTCTAAGAGAATGAAAGTTTGATTTAACTGTGTAGTAAAACGAACGGATCACATTAATTCACATTTTTCACCTATACATACATTATCATATTATTTAAAAATAGATTTTCCCCTAATTTTTTCTCTTTGACCTTTTTCCTTAAAATTTGTCCCGGTGTAAGAAATGCTCTTAGGTTATCCCTTTTTTTGTCTCGCCTTCGAATTCCAAATTACTTTGATCTTCTTTAAATATTTTTAGGGTTACTTTCACATATCATCCTCAACTTTTGGGGTTAGAATCTCCTGGGTCCCTTAACTTTTTTTTAGCTCGCCGAGTCTTCAATCTTTCATAAATACGCATAAAAGGTTACTCCTAACGGAATCCATCTAAAATTCCATTAAATAGTTAATGAAATTACTTTTATACTCTTATCTTTTAAATTAAAAAATTAAAAAATATAAAATTAAAAATGGAAAAAAAACAACCCCCATCCCCACCCAACCCCCGACAGGCAACCACGTTGGCTGCCGAAATTGGCATCATTCCGGAGCCAACTGGCAGGCGGAATGCTGCCATTTCCGACAGCTGAAAGAGGGGAGCCTCCCCCTTCTTTTCGTCTATCAGAAACAACAGAAAATTGGGAGAGACTCCCCCTCCTGTTTTCTATTCGAAAATGGCAAAGAAATGGGAGGGAGACTTCCCCCGTTCACTACCATTTCCGGATGTGAATGGGTAACTTCCCCTTCCCAGTTTTCAACGGTTTTCGGTCTGCCAGAAATGATAGTGAATTGGGGTGTTCTCCCCTCCATTTCTCCGTCATTTCTAGCAGATAGAAATGGCAAAAATAAAATGGGAGGAGCCTCCCTCTATTTCTCTGCCAGCTGCCGGAAATGGCAGTGAATAGGGAGAGTCTCCTACCCTCCAAATTTCTATGCCATTTCCGGCAGCCAAAAGTGATAGCGGGAGAGGTTGGGTTTTTTTTCCCCTTTTTTATTTTAATATTTTTCTAATTTTTAAATTTTTTTTAAATATAAAGGATAAGGGTATAGAGGTAATTTCTGTAATCATTTAATGAAATTTTGGATGGATTCCGTTATTAGGGACCTTTTGTATGTATTTATAAAACAACGAGGACTCAACACACTAAAAAAAGTTAGAGATTTAGGCGATTCTAATCTCAAATGTTGGGTACGATATGTGAAATTAACCCATATTGTTAAATATCAACCATTTTTTAATCAACAAAATAGCAGCCTAAAAAAATTGCAAAAGATTAGATTGGGAAACGGCTCAAGAATTGACCAGCCGGCGGCTCGAGCCGATAGAGGATGGCGTGTGGGGCCCGCGACTGGAAGAATGTGATGGTAATAATTGGTCACGGCTTAATAATGATGGGCTTAATGGGTTTCATATCCGGTCCAAAGCGCACAGGTCCGTAGAGCTCCATATTATAATTAAAGTGGGCCTAATTTTCATTTTTTACAGGATATCTAGTATAAGTGGGCCCATTTGTCTGCAAGATGCTTCCAAGAGTTTGAATTCTTTTGGAAGCGCACATTTTCAGGAGGGAATAATTTTCTATTTTTAAAATTCTCCAATCTTCTCTTTATTCTCTATAAATGAATTTTTTAGGGTTGTAATGGTAATTATAGCATCACTATATATATATATATATTTATAATAATGGCTCATAAGATAATCCAATAGTAAGGTATATTATTTATCAGCATCTTTACTCAATTAGATTCAAGTCACACTCCCCACGCTTCCTCTCTATTTTTTGATAAAGAAAATACTAGTTGAACACAAATTGTGTACGCATTTTTGACAATATTTCAGAACTATTAGACTGTGATTTGATTTTAAGTAATACACATGCATGTAAAAAAATTGGAAATATAGCAAAACTCTAGTAATGACATATATATTCGTAATACTTTCGAACAAATAAAGTATTGTTTTAGTAATGGTTATACAATAGCTCAGGAACTCAATCCTGTATCAAAATAGAAAAATAATAGATACACGCACGTGTATTGATATACATGGATACACATTGATGTGGAAATTAAAATAAATCGACTATATATGTGTATATATATATAAAAGAGGGGATGAGGGGAAAACTTTTGATTTTTCTCTTTCGCCCCAATTTTATTTCTTAAATTTACATTATATCCCTACTTATATAACTTTTAGTTAATTTTATTTTTATCTATTTATTATATTATTATTATTGTTTAATCAGTTTCATTAATGTTAACTTTTCATATTCTAACTCTTTTTATTTTCTTCTTTTCCTTTATCTTAAACTCTCACATTATTTAGGAATTTAATTTTTTTATTATATTTCAACATAATGAATAGATTGTATCTTACAATTTTAAAAATTACTTCATTTTACAAATCAGTTTTGTATGTTGCGTATATTAATTATAATTTAGATTAATGCTTAAACACATATAAGTACATATCAT
>CAVNYN010248387.1:0-10180 GCA_963692815.1 Nyctanthes arbor-tristis
GGCCTAAGTGCGGCAGCACTGTGTGGCCCATGCGGCCGCATGGCTTTGAGGTGGAGCCCAGTCAGCGCTAGCCCCAGTCAGCGCTACCTAGATAGATCTGTCTCCAACTATAGAAAATGCATGTATGATTATGCAAATAGTCTTCAATCTTTATGGATGATTGATTGCTAATTTTTAATTAAAAGAGATCGGAAGAGCTCCATCACATGCTTGATTTTCAGCTGAAAATTGGCAAATTGTGCATAGGATAATTTGCTTTTCTCATTGACACTGGAATATTGGCTTTATTTGTCGCAAAATTTCGCAGAATGTGGTATCTTTTGTTATTCCGATCTAACGTTTTATGATTTAATAGGATTTAAGAACTTACCTCCAAAATTGCTACCTTAACTAAAATCACTTCCTGGAAGAATTCTTTTGTCGGAAATGGGAGGTTTAATCATAGTATAATTTTTGCTACTTTATGTTAGTCTGCTTGTTATTTTAAAGGGTTTATTCCAGAAGCATTGGTTATAATTTCTCACAGTAATTGCTTATCCTTTTATAGTTGTTGGAAAGTTTTCAGCAGTCCTTCCCCAAGAAGGACTTTCCTCCACTACTAGAAGTCCAGAACGCAGAGACCCCTAGTTACTGCCGACGTTTCTCAATGGGGCCAATCACAACATCTCCGACTTTTTTTGGTAGTCCTTTCTGTTTCTTTAGCTGACAGCTAACAAGAAGCAATAAGAGAGCATCTACCCATAATGATGTATCAATATTAAGGATTGGAGGGACTACCGCACATCTTCTTCATCACGTTGAAAGTTATGGTAAAATGCCATGCACAAGTGGATTTTGGCTGAACAAGGGAATCATGCACATTAGCACATGGCGCTTGCTGACTCAAAAGTCAAAACCGTGCAGCGTAAAAATAAGAAGCTTAGGCTGCGTTCTTTTCATGATTCAGTTTTCTATTTTTGAGTTTTCAATTCATTTTCAATTTTTTGTTTTAAGTGCTTATGTTCAAATTTCTGAAAATGCGTTTACTTTGTCATTTTGGAAAACTGTTTTAACAGACCCAAAAATAGAGAGCATGTTATTTTTGACATTTGGGAATTTATTTGCTTATTAAGTAAATTAAATTATTTTGTTCTTTCATTAAAAAAAATATTTTTTTCAATGTATCATTCCCAAGATAAAAATATGAAAGTTTGCTATAGTTTGTTATGAAGAAAAAGGAAATACAAAAATAAATAAATAAATAATAATAAAAAAATAAACTAACTTTAGAAGCATAAGACACATGAATAAAATTAGAGGAAGAGGGACGAAGGGTCGTAAAATTAGAGGAGAGAGAAATTGAAATTTCCAAAACAAAGTGTTTTCCTTGTTTTTAATTAAATACTTGTTTTGCTTAAAAACTCTCAAAACGACTTTTTATCATTTTCTGTTTTCTTTGTTAAAAAATTTCTTGTTTTTCAAAATTTATTTTTGAAAATATGAAAGTAAACACGTTTTCAGTGTTTTAAAAACTGAAAACTAAAAACGGTCTCAAAACAGTAAAGAGAACATGCCCTTAGGTACTGCCCCTGAAGTTATGCGAGACGGAATGTTTAGTCAATTTCCGTAAAGATTTTTGCACATGCTTCTTATTTTAGAATAGTCTAAAGGGATAATAATTGGATAAATGATGCCAAAGAGTTGGGATGAGTTTCAGAGAACTAATTATATACTCCCCGGAGAGAAGGCCAAATTGATTACACGACCGTATTTAATTTTTTTTTTAAACTTCTCATTTTATTTCTCTCATCATACTAATTATCTTAAATTAAATTTCCTTTTTTTAAAATCATTGTTTAGGATCAATTTTTTTAAAGTAAAAATCTTTTACTGCAATTTTAATTTGTAAACGTACCTTGATAATTTTAGATTTCGAAATTTTGGTTTGTCTACAATTCAACTTTGGTAACACAATTTAAGTTTAATATATCGAAAATTTTAATTAAAAAATTATAGATTAATAATACAATATTTATGAATCCTTAATCAATCCCGTTTAATTTTTATTTATTATTATTTTTTTACTTTTAACTTATATATTGATATAAACATTGTAATTTGGTAATATCATGTTTTAGTATTTTATGCCATTAACAAACCCCAGTGATAGGTCAAGACCCATGTGGTCTAATGACATCTTAGTTGTTTAGTAAACCCTTGATTAAGGGTTCGATTCCTCTTCCCTACAATCTCTTTGTAATGTGTATTTAAAAAAAAAAAAAAAACCAATGACATACCCGAGGCATATTGAAAACATCTGTCTTGGGAACAAACTTCAACAGTACCCCAGGGACAAATGATGACCAATTTAAGATTCAGGGATATTGATATCTAATCTTCGTGCAACAAAGGCCTTGCAGTATTAGAAGATTCTCATATATCAAAATTTAGAGAGCGAAGAGAAGCCTATTCAACCTATACCCTATAGTTGGCCACGCATTACGTTCTCATGAAAATTACCTATTCCGAAACCCGTCTCTTAGTTTCTCCAAGGTAAAATTGAAAATCTCCAAAACCCTCGGGATAACTATCCTGGCCTTCCAAATCCACCAGAACCATAAATGAATTGTCGATTGATTTATGATAATGACATGTGCGCATGAAAAAGGTGAGCATAAGCAAAATCCCAATATTCACTTTACCACGATCATCTTTTACAACCTTTCTGGTAAAGACATCAGAAATAGCATCTTTATCGACATAGGAATTGTTGACGTCGGGTTCAGACGTGGACCCACGTCAGCAAGAAATGAGTGTGACGTGATAGTGTGAATGAATTAGGATTTCTTTCCAGAGCGAGATCCGCTATGGGCGTTGGATCAGGTTAGGCCGATCAGGAATCGTGTTCGGGATTAAATTAATGTATTGCAAAAATTCTCTCTCTAACTTCTTAATTTAGGTGAAAAAGCCCCCTTCCAAATGGCACCCCAAGGCCCATATTTATAGGCAAGTTCTGGGGTGCTTCGGCGATTTTAAATAGTCTGTTCGGATATTAACTAACTTGATACATATGGAAGTACAAACTGATCCTAGTTCCTATCTTAATAACTACTCTTAACCGTTAACCGTCTTCCGTGCTCCTCACAGCTCACGCGCTTCTCCGAGCCTTGACCGCAACTTTACAACAACAAATTCCTGGTCGTCACATCGAGATTGGCTAACACAGATTGGAACAAATGGTCCAATCTCAACCAGTCCTAGTAACCTCCAGATGAGACCATTCAGCTAAACGAATGACATGTCCAGTTCAGTCCTTTTTTGGGGAGCTGGTAGTAACAACTATCCCCATCATTCTAATAAGTTTTGATCGGATGAATATGGCAATGAGAATGATAGCCTATCAAGTTTGGTTCTGATATTTTGTCAGCTCGCTTGCATCTGACATCCCAGGTGGAATCTCGCAGTTGTCGATGCCACGTGGCGTTCTCTGATTGGTTTGTCAGACCATGGAATTTTGGACTTGACGGCATACACACACGAATAATGTCAGCACTGGTCAATTTAGATGAAGTCCTTTCGATTTTCATGCCGTTCCACTATAAATAGGAGGTTAATAATCTCACTCGCCACTTTCACTCTTTGAAATTCTCTCTCTAGCTGATCAGGTATTCTGTTCGTCCTTTCCGCACAGGAGCTCTGGTCGTCCCAAAAATTAGGTAAATAACTTTTTGACTCTTTTCTTCAATTATTTCTGTTTCCTTCAAAAGCGATGTCAAAGATTAGGATCAGATATTCCTGATTCTATTCGTATCGGGACATGACGGATGAACATGATGAGTTCAGAACCGGCAGCAGAGTCACGCCAAATCGAGCAGATAGGAGAACCATGGAATTGGGGAATGAGCCTGTGGACCCAGATTGGGCTTGGAGGTTGAGACAGATAGTGAAGACGAATTGCACTAGACCGGACCTCAAACTTTCCCTAAGGTTGGGCCCAACGAGGAGGACGTACAATGTTCGTCGAGATGAGGTCGTTCCACAAGCCAAGACCCCTTTTGAGACTGTCCCACTTTGCGCAGTACATAAGCCACTGCCGACCATGGGAGATGATAAGCCATTGACCTCGGCTCCTGCTCCCATTCCAAGAGGGATACAGTGGGCCACAATTGCCCTCCGATCTCGAGTTAGGCTAAGCCAGCTCGAGATTTGGCATCGGAAATTTGGCATCCCAGCCGATGTCATGTTTGTTCTTCCCCAACAAGGAAAAGAGGCTCACTATCCTCTTTCTAGTTAGGTGGCGTGCACTTGAGGCATGTTGGAGGCCTGGTTTAGGTTCCCACGTCAGCATTTTTAGGTGCCTGAACACTTAGCCATAATGTTTCAAGCGACTTTGGTCTCTGTCCCAGTCTGATCAGGAGGAAATCAGGTATAGACTTCCTCATTCTAATCCCTGTCATTTAGTTTTCATACTTAGAGAAATTTTTGTGAACATCCTAATTCTTTGATCCATTCATTTTACGGAATAGGTTAAAAATATAATGACCAAATTAAATATGCACACAAAATTTAGGATTAAAGTGGAAACAAGAATTATGTTATAAAAAAAAAAAGAGAAAAGGTCCAGAATTCTTGGGAGACTTGAGTTGGGCCAATTGATACATATAATATATATATTGAATAAACTAAAACCAAAGCAAAAGCAAGACAAAAGCAAAAGAAAGAAAGGAAAAGGAGAAGAGAAGCCGTCCAAGTCTCTGCCGAATTTCGTTGGGGAAAAAAGGGAAAGTTGGAAGAATCTTGGGAAGGGAATACAAAGAACAAGTAAGTAAGTGTTTAGCTCTAAGGCTTTGGACTTACAAAAATTAAGAAAATAGAATTTATGGAAATTTTAGCAACATTTAATATTAGGTTATGATTTTATTTAATATATGTTCTAAATGCATCAAATAGTTATTTGATTATGAAATATGGGAGTCCTGATGCTATTACAGGGATTTTTGGCAGGTAGTGTAGAGATGAAATTTTGTATAGTTGAAACTTTATATGGAGTAAAGGAAGTGAAATTTTGATATAAGTTAGTGTGATGGTTTATGAAATGGTATTATGGTAGTTGAGAAAGTGGTGAAGTTAAGAATGAATGTAAGAAGTGAATGCCTTAAGATTTAATGGTAAATGTGGAAATTTTTTAAGACTAAAAACTAGTGTTTAAAGATTAAGAATTAGTATTATTTGTTACTTTAGTAGGCACTGAGACTTGAATGTGTGATGACCTACAATTTCTAAGGTAGAATAAAGACTAGAGTATTTACATGAATGATTTAATATTTAAGAGCAAGTGTAGAAAATCTTATTAAAGGATAAAGATTAATGTTTAAAGATGAAAAGTAGTGTTGTTATTTCTAGTGGATAATTAAGATTTTATTAGGTGACATTATTATCATTTTAAGATGGAATAAAATCTAGAATGATTAGATAGGAGGGATAACTATATATTTAATGTGAAAATAAGGAAATTTTAGAAAGTTTAATGAAATGGAAAAATTGTACTCCATGGAAATTTCATATTTATGAACTCTAGTTACGTAGAGGATTTTAATTAGTGAAATTATGTTGCATAGAACATAAATGAAAATGAGAGGAGAAGTGTAAAGGAATTAAGTTATATTTAATAGATGAAATAAGATAATGATTTATTGACTCTATTATCAATTTATGTTACAGGGGACACAGAGGAGGTTAGAAAAGCATACCAACCTAACTAAATCGCGTATATATCTAGTGAGTGGAATTTCTCTTATCCCTTGGAAATGAATTTACCATGCTTTGATTTTTTTATATATGATGTCGTGAAGCTATGACAAGTGTTTTTATGGAATTTTTTTTAAGAATTTTCATTGCATTTGAGAAGTTATAAACTCAATGTATTGTTTAAGAATTTCAAAGATATGGTGTATTTGACATGCAAATGTTGAATGATTTGAAAACTCCCCAAGTGTATCCTATATCATGAATGTGCCGCCTACAGGCGAAGGGGCCTATATGGCTCAAACTAACTAAATGAACGCCGCCCAGGCGAAGGGGCCTATATGCTAGCTATGGCTCAAGCTGTTTATTATGCCGCCTATGGCGAAGGGGTCATAAGGTATCTATGGCCAAAGCTGGTGTCTACGCGCGTATGACTTGATATCATGATTATGTGATGTTAGTTACTCTTTTGGGGTGAATTCCATGATGATCTTGGAATGAAGTGAATTTCATGATGTTTCTATCGTTGTAACGATTTATAAATAAAGATGATTTACTTATAATTTGCTTGGATGAATATAATAATGATAAAGATGGTCTTGTTTAAAAGTATGAAGGTTTCTTAATATTCCACTCACTAGGCGTTAAGGCTCACGAAAATACTTTTCAATGTTTTCGCTTCCAGGTATTAACTGAAGTTTGAGCAACACTTGGAATTCATTCTGGAGACGAGCCTTTTGACAAGGTCGGCATGATCAACTAGAAATGTAACAAAGAAATATGTTTTGATGTGGTGAAATACATTTGATATGTTGAAATGCTTATGTATATTAAGAAGAAAAGAATAAGGCTAATATACTTTTGAATTTATATCTCTATGTAGAATTCGTTATGTTATGATACATATTGACTTGGTGTGTTGTGGCGGTTGGTTGGGGTTTTGAATTGTGTTGGAGTATGGGTTTGGTGCAGTTTTTGTCATGTAGGGATGTTTATTCGTAAAATAGGAGAGATGCTGCCAAAATTTTTAGGAAATTTTAACAAGTAAACGAGCCTAGGCTGTGAATTCTAACTTCTAGTTAAAATTTATCGTCGGTGCACGCCACATTTTTAGTATATTAAAGATACTAGAGGTGGGGCGTGTCAATTTGGTATCAGAGCACGGTTTAGAGTCTATAATTATATTATTCTTGCATTTTGATCTTCTACATATTATGAATATGTCATAGGTGATCATGCCACGACGAGGAAAGGCTTGCAGCCTACCAGAATTGTTGCATCAAACTCCAGTTATACCGGAAGGGAGCAATATAGGAGAGGCTGGAAGAGTAGAAGACTCAGTTCACTAGCCTTGTGAGCCTATTAGACCCGTGAACATGAATTAAGCTGAACCTGTTTTTCCTTTCCCTGTTGATTCCTATAAGCTAAGTAAAGAATTCAGTATTGAAAGAGCAATGAAGTTAGGGGCAAAACCTTTTACGGGCACAGCAGATACCTCTGTCGCTGAGGTATGGATTGTAAAACTTCGACGTATCTTTGATGTGATGGGCTGCCCAGATGATGTGAAACTAAGTCTGGCTACCTTTTTGCTAGAAGAAGGGGCATATGACTGGTGGCAATCGGTATTGTGTAAGTATCCAGATCAGTCTCAAGTGACTTGGTAGATATTCGAAGATGCTTTCTATGAGACGTATTAAACTAATTCCTTCCGAGATGCCAAGCAAGAGGAATTCCTAAAATTAGTACAAGGCTCAAAGACTATTGCAGAATATCAGAACACATTTGTGGAGCTTTCTATGTATGCAAAGATCTTGATCTAAGATGAAGTTACTAAATGCAAAAGATTTGAAAGAGGGCTTAGAGAAGAAATCAGGACAGCTGTGACAGTATATGAATGGCAGAACTTTGGAAAATTAGTGGAAGCAGCAATGAGGGTAGAGAAAAGTCTCTCTGAACGGCGGGGTTTACAAGAGCAATCCAAAGCCAAAGGTGGAAACAGTCAGACCTGGTCTGGGTCTCACAGAGGTAAACCATTAAAAGGGGATAAACGATTATATCCAGGTGTTTCCACTTCAGGCAGCTTTAAGCAAAAATCTCGTGGTGCTTCAGTTTCCAGATTTAGCCAGGGCTCATTACAGCAGCTTCAGCTTCAAAATTAGTCACGTGGATCTTTTTCAGTACGAGGAGACAGTTCTAGTGATAGTAGACGCCCTCAGTGTCAAACATGTGGGAAATTCCATTCAGGGGAATGCTTATGAGGGACTGGAGTATGTTATTATTGTGGGCAAGTAGGGCATTTAAAGCGAGATTGTCCACTCCTTACTGAAGAAAGTGGTGCTACTCCCAGGACTTTTCCTCAGCAGAGTTTTGGCAGTGAGAAAACAAATCAGAGTCAAAGAAACATTACGGCTGAAGGTTTAGGCACCGAAAAACGCACACAGTCAAATGTTGGCAGTAGCACTAGCATTAAACAGAGGGGACAGCCAGGACGTCCAAATGCGCAAGCTAGAGTTTTTGCAATGACACAACAAGCCGCCTAGGAGTCCCCAGATGTTGTTATGGGTATGTTATCTCTTTTTGATAAAGATGCTCGTGTTTTAATTGACCTTGGAGCTACACATTCTTTTATTTCTTCTACATTTGCTAAACATACGAACATGAAACATGATCCTTAATAACCACTCCAGTCAGAGATTTACTTTTAGCCCGCACAGTATATCGAGAGTGTAGCATTAAAGTGAATGGCCATGAGCTAAAGGTTGACCTGATTCCCCTTCCTATTCAAGATTTTGATATCATACTGTACATGGATTTCTTAGCTGTAAATCATGCTTCAGTTGATTGTTTTCGTAAGGAAGTGGTATTCAGACGACTGGGGAAACCAGAAATTGTTTTTGTTAGACAACGCAGGATTCTTCCTTCTTGTGTGATATCTGCTATTACGGCGAGAATATTACTCAAGAAGGGATGTGAAGCATATTTGGCTAGTATAATAGACACGAATATCAGTAAGTTGAAATTCGAGGATATTCCGGTGGTATGGGAATTTCCAGATGTGTTTCCAGATGAACTTCCAGGCCTGCCTCCAGATCGAGAGATTGAATTTACTATTAAGGTGATCCCAGGTACAACACCTATTGCGCAACAGCCATACAGAATGTCACCATCAGAGTTAAAAGAATTGAAGACCCAGCTACAAAAACTGGTTGATAAAGGTTTTATTAGGCCAAGTTCATCCCCTTGGGGAGCACCGGTTTTATTTGTGAAAAAGAAGGATGGTACCCTAAGGCTATGCGTAGACTACAAACAGCTCAACAAGACAACCATCCGAAATAAATATCCTTTACCTCGTATTGATGAGCTTTTTGATCAACTCAGGGGAGCAGCGATATTCTCAAAAATTGATTTGCGATCTGGGTATCATCAACTCAAGATTAAGGAAGCTGATGTGCCAAAAACTGATTTTAGAACACAGTACGGCCATTATGAATTTCTTGTGATGCCCTTTGGACTGACGAATGCTCCAGCTGCATTTATGGACATGATTAATAGAATATTTCATCCATATTTAGATAAGTTTGTGATCGTGTTTATCGACGATATTTTGGTGTATTCTCAGAACAAAGATGAACATGCTGAGCATCTTAGGGTCATGCTACAGACACTGCGTTAAAAGAAGCTTTATGCTAAATTTAGCAAGTGTGAATTCTGGCTTGATAAAGTTATGTTTCTCGGCCACGTGGTTTCAGCACAGGGTATTTATGTGGACCCTCAGAAAACAGATGCAATTATCAAATGGGAAAGACCTACAAACGTGGCAGAAGTAAGGGGTTTCCTCGGTTTGGCAGGGTACTACCGTCGTTTTGTAGAAGGATTTTTGAAGATTGCCTTACGTCTAACTAGTTTGACAAGAAAGAATGCAAAATTTTAGTAGACCGAAAACTGTGAAAAGAGCTTCCAAGAACTTAAACAAAGGCTAGTCTCGGCTCCTGTACTGGCACTTCCAACCCTAGGTGAAGAATTTGTGATTTATAGCGATGCTTCACGACAAGATCTTGGGTGTGTTTTGATGCAGGATGACAGAGTTATCCAACACATGATCTTGAGCTGGCAGCAATCGCGTTTGCATTGAAAATTTGGAGGCATTATTTGTATGGCGAAAAATGTCAGATCTTCACTGATCACAAAAGTTTAAAATATATCTTTGATCAAAAAGAATTAAATTTGAGGCAAAGAAGATGGCTAGAGCTGATAAAAGATTATGAATGCGCAAATAATTATCATCCTGGAAAGGCTAATGCAGTAGCAGATGCACTTAGCAGGAAGATTTCCAATACAGAAACTCAATCTAATAAAGTTTGTGCTGCTTTGATTTGTGAGTTGCAAGCTTTAAAAGCTCAGCTATCTGTAAACAATACGGGAGCATTGAAAGCTTGCAACTCACAAATCAAAGCAG
>CAVNYN010248387.1:10544-23946 GCA_963692815.1 Nyctanthes arbor-tristis
ACGTGTGCTCTTCCGATCTGTATGGCGAAAAATGTCAGATCTTCACTGATCACAAAAGTTTAAAATATATCTTTGATCAAAAAGAATTAAATTTGAGGCAAAGAAGATGGCTAGAGCTGATAAAAGATTATGAATGCGCAAATAATTATCATCCTGGAAAGGCTAATGCAGTAGCAGATGCACTTAGCAGGAAGATTTCCAATACAGAAACTCAATCTAATAAAGTTTGTGCTGCTTTGATTTGTGAGTTGCAAGCTTTAAAAGCTCAGCTATCTGTAAACAATACGGGAGCATTGTTGGCTAGCTTTCAAGTGAGGCCTACTCTGATTGACAAAGTAAAGGAAGCTCAGACTCAAGACTCAGTCTTAAATAAATTGAAGGAAGAAGTTACGAAGGTTGTACGTACAGAATTTTGCATCAGAGATGATATGGCACTCACCATGGGAAATAGATTATGTGTTCCTGCCATTCCAGATTTGAAAAAGGAGATTTTAGAAGAAGCACACATCTCAACTTATGCCATGCATCCGGGTAGTACTAAAATGTATCATACTTTGAAGGAATATTATTGGTGGCCAGGAATGAAGAAAGAAATAGCTGAGTTTGTATCTAGATGCATCATTTGCCAACAAGTGAAGCCAGATCGTCAGAAAACAGCTGGACTCCTAGAGAATTTACCAATACCTGAGTGGAAATGGGAGCATTTACCATGGATTTTCTTTTGGTCTTCCTTGCACTCAGAGTGGTCATGATAGGATTTGGATCATTGTGGACAGATTAACAAAAACTGCCAGATTTTTACCTATCAGAGCTAACAATACTCTGGACAAACTGGCAAAACTATATGTTGATGAAATAGTCAGTCTATATGGAATTTCAGTATCAATTGTTTCAGATAGAGATCCTCGATTTACTTCTAAATTTTGGCTGAGCTTGCAGAAGGCTATGGGAACTAAACTGAATTTTAGTACAGTCTTTCACCTACAAACAGATGGCCAGTCAGAGAGAACTATTCAGACATTAGAGGATATGCTACGCGCTTGTGTTCTGCAATTCAAAGGAAACTGGGATACTTATCTATCTTTGATGGAGTTTGCATATAATAACACTTATCATTCCAGTATTGAGATGGCTCCATATGAAGCACTGTATGGAAGAAAGTGTAGAACACCAGTATGTTGGGATGAAGTGGGAGAAAGGAAGTTATTAGGCCTAGAATATGTTCAGATTACTACGGAGAAAGTGAAGCTGATTAAAGAAAAATTAAAAACAGCTCAAAATAGACAGAAAAGTTATGCAGATAAACGGAGAAGAGATCTTGAATTCCAGATTGGATAAAAAGTTTTTCTACGCTTATCGCCTTGGAAGGGTGTTCTAAGATTCGGGAAAATAGGTAAATTAAGTCCGAGGTATATTGGACCATATGAAATAATCGAGCGAGTGGGTCCGGTTGCCTATCGACTAGATTTACCTTCGGAATTAGCTCGAATTCACAATGTTTTTCATATTTCCATGCTTCGCAAGTATATCTCAGACCCTTCTCACGTATTGAGATCACAGCCGATTGAGTTGAAAGAAGATTTAACTTATGAGGAGCAGCCAATTGAAATACTAGATAGAAAAGAGCAAGTATTACGTAATAAGATGATCCCCCTAGTAAAGGTTCTTTGGAGGAATCATGCCATTGAGGAAGCAACATGGGAAAGTGAAGAGCAAATGCAATCCCAATACCCTCATCTCTTTAGATCTTAGCTAATTGAATTTCGAGGACGAAATTCTTTAAAAGGGGGTGAGTATTGTGACATCCTAATTCTTTGATCCATCCATTTTACGTAATAGGTTAAAAATATAATGACCAAATTAAATGTGCACACAAAATTTAGGATTAAAGTGGAAACAAGAATTATGTTATAAAAAAAAAAAGAAAAAAGAGAAAAAGTCCAGAATTCTCGGGAGACTTGAGTTGGGCCAATTGATACATATAATATATATATTGAATAAACTAAAACCAAAGCAAAAGCAAGACAAAAGCAAAAGAAAGAAAGGAAAAGGAGAAGAGAAGCTGTCCAAGTCTCTGCCGAATTTCGTTGGAAAAAAAAGAAGGAAAGTTGGAAGAATCTTGGGAAGGGAATACAAAGAACAAGTAAGTAAGTGTTTAGCTCTAAGGCTTTGGACTTACATAAATTAAGAAAATAAAATTTATCGAAATTTTAGGAACATTTAATATTAGGTTATGATTTTATTTAATATATGTTCTAAATGCATCAAATAGTTATTTGATTATGAAATATGGGATTTTTGATGCTATTATAGGGATTTTTGGTAGGTAGTGTAAAGATGAAATTTTGTATAGTTGAAACTTTATATGGAGTAAATGAAGTGAAATTTTGATATAAGTTAGTGTGATGGTTTATGAAATGGTATTATGGTAGTTGAGAAGGTGGTGAAGTTAAGAATGAATGTAAGAAGTGAATGCCTTAAGATTTAATAGTAAATGTGGAAATTATTAAAGACTAAAAACTAGTGTTTAAAGATTAAGAATTAGTATTATTTGTTACTTTAGTAGGCACTGAGACTTGAATGTGTGATGACCTACAATTTCTAAGGTAGAATAAAGACTAGAGTATTTACATGAATGATTTAATATTTAAGAGCAAGTGTAGAAAATCTTATTAAAGGATAAAGATTAATGTTTAAAGATGAAAAGTAGTGTTGTTATTTCTAGTGGATAACTAAGATTTTATTAGGTGACATTATTATCATTTTAAGATGGAATAAAATCTAGAATCATTAGATAGGAGGGATAACTATATGTTTAATGTGAAAATAAGGAAACTTTAGAAAGTTTAATGAAATAGAAAAATTGTACTCCATGGAAATTTCATATTTATGAACTCCAGTTACGTAGAGAATTTTAATTAGTGAAATTATGTTGCATAGAACATAAATGAAAATGAGAGGAGAAGTGTAAAGGAATAAAGTTATATTTGATAGATGAAATAAGATAATGATTTATTGACTCTATTATTAATTTATGTTATAGGGGACACAGAGGAGGTTAGAAAAGCATACCAACCTAACTAAATCGTGTATATATCTAGTGAGTGGAATTTCTCTTATCCCTTGGAAATGAATTTACCATGTTTTGATTTTTTTATATATGATGTCGTGAAGTTATGACAAGTGTTTTTATGAAATTTTCTTTAAGAATTTTCATTGCATTCGAGAAGTTATAAACTCAATGTATTGTTTAAGAATTTCAAAGATATGGTGTATTTGACATGCAAATGTTGAATGATTTGAAAACTCCCCAAGTGTATCCTATGTCATGAATGTGCCGCCTACAGGCGAAGGGGCCTTTATGGCTCAAGCTGACTAAATGAATGCCGCCCAGGCGAAGGGGCCTATGTGCTAGCTATGACTCAAGCTGTTCATTGTGCCGCCTAGGGCGAAGAGGTCATAAAGTACCTATGGTCCAAGCTGGTGTCTACGTGCGTATGATTTGATATCATGATTATGTGATGTTGGATACTCTTTTGGGATGAATTCCATGATCGTCTTTGAATGAAGTGAATTTCATGATGTTTCTATCGTTGTAACGATTTATGAATAAAGATGATTTACTTATGATTTGCTTGGATGAATATAATAATGATAAAGATGGTCTTGTTTAAAAGTATGAAGGTTTTTTAATATTTCACTCACTGGGCGTTAAGGCTCACGAAAATACTTTTCAATGTTTTCGCTTCCAGGTATTAACTGAAGTTTGAGCAACACTTGGAATCCATTCTGGAGACGAGCCTTTTGACAAGGTCGGCATGATCAACTAGAAATGTAACAAGGAAATATGTTTTGATGTGGTGAAATACATTTGATATGTTGACATGCTTATGTATATTAAGAAAAAAAGAATAAGGCTAATATACTTTTGAATTTATATCTCTATGTAGAATTCGTTATGTTATAATACATATTGAATTGGTGTGTTGTGGCAGTTAGTTGGTTTTGAATTGTGTTGGAGTATGGGTTTGGTGCAGTTTTTGTCATGCAGGGGTGTTTATTCGTAAAATAGGGGAGATGCTGCCAAAATTTTTAGGAAATTTTAACAAGTAAACGACCATAGGCAGTGAATTCTAACTTCTAGTTAGAATTTATCGTCGGCGCACGTCACATTTTTAGTATGTTAAAGATACTAGAGGTGGGGCGTGTCAATTTTTGTTTAGGACCTACATTTCTTTCCTTCCTTCCTTTCTTCCCAAAGGATGATATCCAATATCATCCACCAAGAAAGAAAAAAGGAAAACAAACCTATCAGGAGACAAACGAAGAGGATATGGAAGCTGCCGCTGTTCTTTGTGCAAGAAAGGCCAAGTCTAATCGTCCAATCATAGATTGTAAGTCCCTTCCCAAGGGATCTGGTGTCGAACCTGCCTTATAGGGCCCCCCCAGAAATGACCTTCTAAACACGTTGAAGTTTCTTCGGCCAAGAAGTCGAAGATATCAGGCTCTGAACCTCTAAAGGAATGTACCGATCATACAGCTACTCCTTCTGGAACTAGAAAGGACATGAATAGGTACTATCTGCCAGTCCACGAAGGAAGGGCAGCTGAGTTCGTAAAGAAGAAGGGTAAGCTATCTCGGATATACGAAGATACCAGGTCGGTAGTGGTTATGGGGCCTGAGGATCTGGAGAAGCTTCCGACCAGCATCAAAGGTGTATACGAGGTTGTGGCTCAGAGCTAGACAAAGAAAGACGACCTGGAGTTTGCGGCGATGGATGCGATGGAGTCCGCTTGTTCGGCATCATCCCTAGCCAGCCAGCTTTTCACCGCCCTCATGTATTCACGTTTTTCTCCAAGCCTTGACCTCAACTTTACAACAGCAAATTCCTAGTCGGCACATTGAGATCGGATAACCCAAATTGGAACAAATGGTCTAATCTCAACCAATCCTAGTAATCTCTAGATGAGACAATTTAGCTATTTTTCTGTGATCGGCACTCCCGCTTTGTTCGGCTAAGCGGATGAGGCATCCTATTCGGTCCTTTCCTGCTGAGCTGGTAGTAATATGAATACTTGGAGAAGTACATCCTTTTTAAGTAGTTGAACTTGCCCCAGTGTTCTACTTATCCCAGCACTCAAGTGAAAAAGAAGCTAATTCTCCACCAAAATTGAACCACGTCACACGATTCATCTTGTTTTATCTCTAGGAAGAGAACCTAGTGAATAAACTGGGAATTTAGTTGAGAATTCTGAATATCCAAAAAATATCCAAAGCAAGACTCACGTATCCATCTTTATCTCACACCGTTGGATTGTTTTTCAGATTGATTGCAGTATTCGCAAATTTTCTTCAATGTTTTCCTTAGGTTTTTTTATGACCCTTTTTTTATCTTCATTAATGAAAGATATCGTATTATAGGTAGTACCTATATTTTTTTCTTTACACACACATAGACGTTCATATATTATAGTTTAAGGCCCATTGAAAATGTAACTTTGGGCATAGAAAGGGAATCTCACATTGGTTATTTAATGAAAAGAATTGATGATACATTCCTATATTAAGTTACTTAGAGAAGAGTTATGCATAATAGGGCCTTAGCTTATAGGCCTTGAGTTTCCAAAAAGTTCAAATTTTTAATAGATTACATTATTAAAAAAAGTTTATTGTGAGCCGGTGAGCCGTTTCTGTCTTTATATCACACTGTCGAATTGTTTTGGATTAGTTATAATATTTGCCAGTTCCTGATTTTTCCAATTGAATTGGTCATGAGGTTTGGTTCTTTAAGCATTGATTAAATTGTGCTAATATTTTAAAATATTTAGTCTGTAGAAGGTGTATATTAAGCAAAATTAGATATCATTAGTATATATTACAAAAGTTAAAAAAACAAGGGCAATAGATCACATGTACATTTTGTAGAAAAAAGTTGGTGTTCACTTGTAGTATATAGATATAACGAGAGTTATAAATTGAAAAGGTCTAAAAATTATGATTTGTGTTAAAAATGGTCAAACATGTATTATCGTTCATTATTTATTCTAACTATATTTATCGAATGTAACATATTTTCCCGTGTGTTATACACTAGCAACATAATGCAAACTCTAAAAATTTTCTTCAATGTTTTCTTAGGTTTTTTTTGTGTTGACCACTTTTTATATTCATTAATGAAAGATATCGAATTACTGGTAGCACCTGTATTGTTTTTCTTTAAATTCACATAAATAATCAAATATTATAACTTAAATCTTTTTATATTAATCCTCTTGAATTACTTATATTATCTGATATTTGCATGGGTGAAATAACTATTGTCACATTTAATGCAACTCTTTTATACCATCTGGGGAGCTTGAGCACAAACTCGAATCCATAACTTTATCTTAGTAAGTTTCATCTTTATCCCTTCTATTATTACATGGTCTAATTTATGTAATTGTTTATATGTAATAGTATTTGTTTTTTTTTCTCCTTTTAATGAGATGTGACATAATCAGTTATATATTTAAATTTAATGTGATTTTCATATTTGTAACTTTTTAACTGTGATATGTGACTTTTTAATTAAATGTGACATTCTCCTATTTCTGACTTTTTAATTCTAATATGTGACTTTTTAATTAAACGTGACTTAATTAATGTGACTTTTTAAAATTAAATGTGACTTTTTCTATTTTTAATTTTTTAATTTCCATGTGTGACTTTTTTAATTTCTATATGTGACAAAAAAGGTGACTTTTTACAGCCAACTCTAATCTATGTATGGAGTAAAAGTCAAATAATCATTTATGACATTTTAAAACAAAAATTTACATAGCATGCGATTTTTGTATAAATTTAGGATTTTGATATGTATGTGACTTTTTAATAAACATATGAAGAATCTAAGTCATCTAAATGTGTTATGTGACTTTTTAAAATAAAAAGTTATATGAAACATGACTTTTTACAACCGACTCTAATTCATGTACGGAGTAAATGTCAAATAATCATTTACGAATTTTAAATATAAAAAGTCACATGGCATGTTATTTTTGTATAAATATAGGATTTTGATATGTATGTGACTTTTTAATAAAAATGTTACATCGAAGGTAACTTTTTACATATGAATCTAAGTCACCTAAATGTATTATGTGACTTTTTAAAACAAAAAGATATATGAAACATGGCTTTTTACAACCAACTCTAATTCATGTACAAAAAATCATTTACGAGTTTTTAAAATAAAAAGTTACATGGCATGTGATTTTTGTGGAAATCTAGGATTTTGATATGTATGTGACCTTTTAATAAAAAAAGTTGCATAGAATGTAACTTTTTACATATGAATATATGTGACGTTTTAACACAAAAGTTATATAGTAATCAATTTTTTGTGTAAATCTATGATTTTAATCTATATGTAACTTTTTAATTTTAAAAACTACAAGAGATGTGACTTTTTAGAAATGAATCTAAATCATGTATGAAGTATGAAGTAAATATCAAATAATTGTTATGCGACTTTTTAAAAGAAAAAGTTACATGACATGCAATTTTTCTATAAATATACGATTTTAATGTGTATGCGACTTTTAATTAAAAAATCGCATAGAACATGACTTTTTAACTAAATGTAACTTTTTAGTTTCGATACGTAACTTATTAATAAAATGTGAGCTAATGTGACAATTTAAAATTAACTATGAATATTTTTATTTATGACTTTTTACATGAGATTTTTAGGCAGTAAGTGTGACTTTTTTTTATAGTCAATGTTACCTTTTGGTTTAATGAAATTTAAAAATAATAATAAAAAAATAAGCCAACAATTTAAAAAGGAATTTTCCAAAAAGCAAGCACAAGAGATGCATATTTGCTAATGGGCCATAAGTGCGCATAATTGGGCTTGTACAGCTAGCTGTGCACAAGATTGGGGACTGGGGGATTGATTACGAAAATCATGTATTTACATTGCTCATTTTAAAAGCTCTTACCAACTTTTAATTTTTTGAAAATTTAGGTGTTGACCCCATCCCAAAAAACTCCACACCTACTTTGTCGTCTCTGTCACCGTATACTCTCTGATCTCTCTCACGTGATAAGCACCGGTGATCTAATTTGGGGAAACACAACCGTCGTCTGTCGCCTTCTCGACCACCGCCATCATCGCCACCTCCTTGATCGCCTCCGTCCACCTCTTTTATCTTTTCTCAATTGTTTCTCTTTTTCCTATCTGATTTTTGGCAATTGTGAAATAAAATCTCACATTGAATTTGTTCTGAAAATTGTTCTGAAGTAAATGGATGTTGGATTTGGGAAGTGATTTTAGTGTTCGCAATTCTGTTTTAAGAGAGGGAGACAAAAGAACTCGCTGGTGCTAAATGGAAGAAGACGAGGAAGATTAGAGAAAATAACAAATTAAACAAGTAGAAAGTAAAACTGGAACAAAAATCTTCACCTTGGACCAAGAATTTCCATCACCAAAACTTAATTCCCCACTGGACGAGGAAGCAGAAAGTCATATTCTTAAAGTCTAAGATTTGATGGAATACCTAATAGAATTACCAACAGAAAAGGTGGGAGCATGTGAAAGAAGCAACATCACCGTACATAATATATAGTGCGATTTTCCAGCGATTTTCCAATTAATTTTGCAATTTACAGTGCATTTTCCAGCGAGTTGTCTCTGCTTTTCTTTCATTATATGGTATACAGACGAAGTTCACTGTTTTAAGAATATTGCAACTTTCCAATTGATTTTGCAATTTACAGTTGTGTTTTAGGAAGTTGTTTTTTTTTTTACTCAGTGTTTTAGCGAGTTTTTTTTATTGTGATTGCGGGTTGTTTTTGCTGTGACTCAGTGTTTTGGAGTTGTGTTTGATTTATTTTCGCGAGTTGTTTTTGTTGTAAATCAGTATTTTGGCGAATTGTTTTCATTGTGAATCAGTATTTTAGAGTTGTATTTAATATTATTCGATGTTTTGGCGAATCGTTTTTGTTGTGACTTGGTGTTTTGGAGAGTTTTTTGTTGTAACTTAGTGTTTTAGCGAGTTTTTTTGTTGTGACTTGCTGTTTTGGCGAGTTGTTTTTGCTATGAATCGGTGTTTTGACGAGTTGTTTTTATTGTGACTCGGCGTTTTAGAGTTGTGTTTGATTTGACTTGATGTTTTGGCGAGTTATTTTTGTTGTGACTCGGTGTTTTGACGAGTTATTTTGATGTGACTTGGTGTTTTGGCAAGTTATTTTTTACGTGACTCGGTGTTTTGACGAGTTGTTTTGGTGTGATTCGGTGTTTTGGCTGATTGTTGCTGTTGTGTTGTAATATTGTGATATCATAATGTAAAAATACCTAAAACATCTGATTTTCTAAAAAAACCTTAATGCACCTTAATTTTAAAAACTATGTAAAAAAGCTTTTGTACTTTTCAAGTTGTCCCAGCATTGAGCATGTCGGTGTTTTACACATTCATGGAATTAATGTTATTTTAGAGGTATTTATGTAGGGAAATTTTGATGTAAGTAATACATTTATAAGAAATTAGAAAAATACTATCAATTGTAACTATTTTGGTCTTTTAGTTGTTATTGGAAAAAAATTGGAAAAAGAATTCATCTCTAATTTTGAAAGATGATAAATTTTGAAAATAATAAAAAAACTGAAAACAATTAAAAAAATCAAAAATAATTAAATAATATTCTAAAAATAAGAGTCCTACTTATTTAAAACTCCTTAATTCCCATTCATTCATAATTATCATCAATTACATCTATTTCTCTATCATCTAACAATAACCGTCATCCTCAACTAGAGAAGACAATAGAGAGAAGAAAAAATATCTGCAAATTACATACGAAACAATCGAGGGAAGATTATTGTACACAAGGAAAGGAAGAAATCGGAAGGATCTGTTTAAGAGATTACACACGGTCAGCCTCGTTGAACACTGTAAGTGAAATTTGTTATAATTTGATTTCAAACGCACACACATGCAATCGTAATCGGTGGACGAGTTTTTATTCTCTTGAATTAGTTTTCTCTTGTATTCTCTTCTTCGGATTACCACAAATACAATCAGTTTTCTTCCCTTGTTCGACTCATGCAATTTACTACAACACTATGCTCTTGAAGTGGTGGATGATTTGTTATTCTCTTGAATTAGTTCACACTTATATTCTCGTTCTCCGGATGAATACGCATATACTTGCTTGTTCATATGTTGTTTAGTCATTTTTCGAGTCATGTAATATGTTACATTACTTTGTGTTTTACTAACTTGTCATTAGAGAAGTTACATAAACGAAATAATTAGAATAGAGAAAATAATTAGAATGTGATATGCCTAGATGCATATATTTGGATTCCACATACATTGCTTAGTCATTTTTCGAGTTATATAATTTGTTGCATTGCTTTGTATTTTATTACACATTACATTGTGTCATCATTTGTATTATGTTATTTTATGAAATTGTAATTTTCCATTTAGGTGACCGCCTATTATAGGGACTGCAATTTATGTAATTTATTACAAATCACGTAATCTTTGTATAAATAATTTCACCAAAAAAATTATGAGGCATAAGATGACTAAGCAAATTATTAACATTATTTAATTAATGACACCTTAGGTAAGCAAAATTTAATACAAAAGATTATTATTATTATGTTATATATATTGGGCATCTATTTTGTTTTTTACATTACAGTATTTCAAAATGCGTAGTGAACTTTTTGTTTGATTTGATGAGAGGTTTATTACATCTCAAAATTAAAAAAAATTTACTTCATTTATGCTGGTTTGTGAAACATGCTATAGACAGTATAACATGTAATATGTTACATACTCTATAATATATTACAGATGTCACTAGGCATGAGTTGTGTAAATGTATTTGTCAAGCACGGTGGAAAATGGGATGGTGATGAGTACTACATACCCACTGGTGTTGTCGGAGTCCTTGCACTATTAGATTGTTCTTACAGAAGGCTAAATGAAATGATTTGTGAGGCACTCAGAGTTGATACTTCAAGAACAACCTGTCTAATTTGATACAAAGTTGACAGTTTGATGGGCCCAACTGAAATTGTGGATGACAACTCAGTGAGTTTTTATCTACATCTAAAGAGGGTGGAATTAAACGTGATAAGCTACCCGCTATGTGTTCAAGTAAGTTCTCTACAACAGCTGCAACAACCAAGTGTCGTTCTGCAATTACCATGTATTGGTTCCACGAACAAGGTAGGGGATTCAATGCAACTACTTAATGATAAGAGATCAAATTTCACTATCAAATAACTAAAAGATATTCCAACTGAAGAACAAATAGTAGGTGAGATTGCTAGACTTGTGACGAGTACCAGACCAACTGCTGTTGTAGAAAATAGTGTTGTTATTATAGAGCCAAAATCAATAACATTGAGCAAGGACAACGATTTTTTAACGAAGACCTGTTGAAAAATGTATAGCATTACATGCAATATGCAATAGGTACCAATTTAAGGTTAAGCGGTCTGATCATAAAGAATATGTGTTGTAATACCTGGACACAAGTTGTAACAGGATCTTTAGGGCTTCAAAGATTGGGTAGACGGGAATGTTTTCAATCAGATACATAATGAATGACCACTCATGTGGTGTGAATTTCAAACTGGGGAGCCACTGTCAAACCACTAGTGCTATAATCAGTGACACTATAAAACACAAATACACAAATATGGGGACAAAATACAGAGCTACTGACATAATGCATGACATGTTACACGGTTATGGGCTAAACATAACATACGACAAAGCCTGGAGAGCTAAAGATCATGCATTCTGTTCAATTGTTGGTGATCCTATTGAGTCTTACAAAAAATTGCCATCTTATTTACACGTGGCAAGGCAGACAAACCCGAGCTCAATTACAGAAATTGAAACAGATGATGACAATTTATTTAAGTACATGTTCATTGCTTTGGGAGCATCAATATCTGGATGGAAGTTCTGTAAGCCAATAGTAGTCATTGACTGAACTTTCTTGACCGGGCAATATGGTGGTACACTCTTGACTACCTGCACACAAGATGCGAATGGGAACATTTTTTTGCTTTCATTTAGAGATGGGGATTCTGAAAAAGAGAACTTTGTTGAATGGTTTCTGATGAAATTTAAATCTATATTTGGTAAGCAAGATGAACTTCGCATAGTATCAGACTGTGGGACAACCATAAAGGCAGCTGTTACAAAAGTGTACGAAAATGTCATGCATGGTTACTGCAGTTACCATTTTTTGCAAAATTTAAAAAAGAGATTTGGAAAACATGCACAATACATAGGAGGACCATTTAATGCTACTGTCAAGGCATATACAATTCCAGAGCTCGAGCATCAAATGAAAAAGTTAGACAAGATCGACAAAAAAAAGGCAATGTTATCGTTAGTGTTTAAAATTACATTACTATCTTACATTTTGCAATTACTTATTACATTAAGATATGAAACTAACGACTATTCATACTATAAATTGTAGGAAAATGAAGTTGGATACAATCATTGGTCGAGAGTACATATGACAGTAAATAGGCATTCAACGATGATATCCAACATAGTGAATCAGTGAATGCAATTACAAAACTATCCCTTGACTATCCAATCACTACACTTCTTGAGACATTAAGAAGTACAGCATAAAGATGGTTTTACAAAAACAGGAAGAAGGATGAAGTCATCTTCACTGAGATGTCTAAGACGCAAAAGGACATTATGAGGGAAAACTGATTATGTTATTTTCCTTCTACTTTGATTATTTCCATTGTCTAATAATTGCATATTTATTAAAATTTGCGTTTTGTGAAATAGGTGAAAGAGTTGAATCAAAATGAACACAATTCAATGAAGTTTTAGAAGAGAAACTGGAGCTCAAGGAATTTACCGATCCGAAGTGAACTTTTCATAAGGCGTGAGCACGGCTTGTTTCAGATCAATGATAGATGGACGTAGAAGACTGAACTCGGCCCAATAAAATGATTAGATGTCTAAAAGAAAAGGGAAAATGGAAAAGACTTAGTAATGGGATTTGGGCCTCACGTGAAATCCGAAAGATGGGAAGACGTGAATCCTTGGAAAATTTTAAAAGAAGGGATTCATTTTAAAAGAAACAAAAGAAAACAATTGGACTTTGGTGATTTTTCATGGAAACGTGGGCCTGGAAGAGAAAAAGAAAGAAAAAGGCTTTGACTTTTAGTACTCTTGGACTCGTGAACCCAGAAGGGAATAAAACAAAAATTGACAATTCATTCATTGGGGGACAGAATCGCTGGACGTGAAGCCGGCACAGGAACAACACACGTGAAGACGGCGGTGGATTCTTGGCCGACTGCACATAAAATACTTCGGGAAAATTCACAAATTTTTTTGGTGATTTTTAT
>CAVNYN010248393.1:0-30148 GCA_963692815.1 Nyctanthes arbor-tristis
CCTGATTTATAAGCCTCCAAGAGGGACTTGTCAAAATCAGCCACAACTCGCTCTTCCCCTGTATATGATGCAGCCTGGAAAGCAATCAAGCAAGGAATTTAAATCTGTAAAGTAATAGAGGCACCCACTCACATGCTATCAGCTATGAGGAATTCTTCTAGTGATGTTACACCGGGTCATATAAGAGCTATTATTCCCATGGTTATTACACGGTTCATTTGGAAGGGAAGAAATGAAGCTAAACGTAGCTAGCCAAATTCCTATGGACCCCTACAGAGACTTCATCTTTAAACTTTGATGGAGGAAAGTTTTTAATATTGAAAACCAGAAAGGGGATGAGCAACTTTTTAACAATTGGAAGAAGCTGGACATGCATATGAATTAAGCATCTTAATTAATCCGCAAATCTTTCCACACATTTCCTCCAATTGCAACATTCTTACTGTTTCCTCCCTTATCTAAGAGAAATATGGTCCTTTTTGGTAGAGTGGTTTGGAGATAATATCAGCCATATCCACCAGAAGTCCTTTAAAGCTTCTAAACCTATTTCTTACTGGCATTCTATTCTACGGGCTATTAGAGAACTACTGCTTTGAAATAGAGAATATTAACTTTGACTAGAAACTGCCCTCTTTTTGCATTTTACTTGCTTTTATTATTGTCTGTTATGTATGACTTGTGTTCTTTCCTGTTAGTCAAATTACTTATCTTATTTGTGTTTTCCTTAATGGAAGGTTTTGGCCCTGTTCCCCCTTCCATGAATTCATTTTTTCGTTTTAGTAAAAAGGTAGGGTAATCAACCCCCCCCCCCCCCAAGAGCCTAGGGTGTGGCCTAAAAACCCGTCGGACGCTCTCTTGGTCCTAACTCTTGCAGCCTGTCTCTCCCCAGTCATCATCGAACAACAAGAAGCCACCTCTTAAAAAACACCAAATGGCCTTCACCGGCATCCAGCCTTCATTATCATTTGCAGTGTTCTCTACTACCATATTATTGACTCAAAAAGTTCGTTCAACTTTCTGAGAATTGAAACTCAAAAAATGGAAGCTCAAAATTACCAGCTGTGCACTCAAGGAAGTTCAGAAAATATTTCTCCCATTTATTCTCTTTCAGATATAGTGTAGATATAGATCATCCATCTTATACTCTTATCAAACACATTTCTATACGTCCTACAAATTGAATTGTATATCATTACATCAGTGATAAACAACTTGAAAGAAATAACAACAAAAACTAACAAAGTTCAGTATAAAAACAGAAAATTTGTTTCCCAAATGTTGTTCCATTCAAACTAACAAAAAATCAAAGAACATACGTGTTATATATATCTCTATAATACAATATATCCAGAAAGAATAGACTTGGGAAAAGAAATTAACCGATCAAGACTGGCTGTATAAAACCAAGTATGGTAATTCCAACTACTAACAACACAAGTTCTTGACAACAAATGGATGTTCACCTGCATGTTCTTCAACCTTGATCGGAGTGGAGAACAAACCAAGCGCCGAAACCCATGGAGCACCGGTCGAACCAAAAGGATTAGTCATGACAGTCGTGGAGCGCAACTGTACATTGTCGAAGATTGGCGCCAAATTCGCAACGATGAATGGATGATTCAGTAGCATGCTGGCTGTCCATCTATTCTGCTCCTCCTCTCCAAGCAAATCTTCAAGAAATCCTTAGCCATCTGCGAAATATTTTCTGGGATTTTGGGATCTTTAAACGCTATTTCAAGAATCAAATCATAAGTCGTCTCGTGATCAAGACTCCAGAGGGTTTTCCCAGCGAACATCTCTGCAACTATGCAACCAAGAGACCAAATGTCAGTACTTTGTTTACGGATGTCCCAAGAAACTGATTCCGGCAACGAGTAAACCATCGTTCCTCTGTTTTCAAATGTCGGGATTTTATCCTCCTGTGATAAACTTCCCGTGGCCAACCCGAAATCTGCAATCTTGAGATTGTATGCCACGCCATCTTCACTCGGGAAAACAAGCACGTTTTCGGGTTTCATGTCACAATGAACGAAACCCTGTTCATGAAAATGACAGAGGCCCTTCAACAGCATGTAACAGTAAAGAACGACCAGATATTCCGCCATGTTGCCGGAGTAGAAACTGATGAGATCATGTAGGGTCCCATGAGGAGCGTATAGATCGGAAGAGCGTCAGATTGTAAACTAGTCTATTTTTTTCAATGCTTACGTCTTCTCCAATGCACACTGGATGATGCGGGAAGCCTTTCAACTGGTGTAGAATGATTCCCTCGTATTTCAGAGAAGTGGAAGACGGGTAGGGGGCGGATTTGACGGCGGCAAGGGAAGCTGAAGCGGTCGAGACGCCAATCTTAGCCGCCAGAGAGACTGTGCCATAGGAACCGGAACCCAGAACGCGAGCTTTAATCCATTTTTCATCCATGTTTGTTTTCTGTAAGGGTCTTTGCTTTTCTTTAGGAAGAAAGCGAAAACAATGTATCGGAAAAGAGAAGGTAAAATTATAAATAAATAAATTCTTTGTAACATGCTTATATATATAGTAGAGGTAGCGCGCTGCAAATCCAAACTAAATAAGAGCATCTCCAATGCTTGGGTGGTTTGAGGGTAAAATTCACTCCACCTAAGCAAATGCACTTTTTGGCCAAAACTTCCCTCTCCAATGCACCATGATATAGACCAAGTGAAGTTGAGTTGGCAAGGGAAAAAAGAAGGTTGGGTCTAGCACCAGGTCTGGTTTGAGACCCTGGGTGGCACCTTGTGACTCAGCAATGCTTGGATTTCTTGCAATAAACAAATACAAAAAGACACACCACTTCTGGGAGAACTGCATTGGAGTTTGTCCATGTCCCTTTCAGTCTTCTTTCCCCTGACACTGTCCCTTTCTTTTATTTTTTTGATGCTTTATTTTGACACTGCATTGGAGTCCCTCTCCGTCCATTTCCTTTTCCTTGCCATCTCTAAAAAGAGACCTATGTACATTTCCTTGCCATCTCAGCAGCAATGCACAAGATGCATTGAAGATGCTTTAAGGATATTGTGTACGGAAAGTTTTGGATTTGTTTCCTAATAAGCCCTCTAACGTGTTTAGGGTTTTTTTTTTTTTTGCCCCTCCAACTTCTTTTAGATTGTTTTTCTTTCTTCCCCCCCTTTTTTTTGGGGGGGGGGGGGGAGGGTAAGATTGATAAAATAGCTTCTCTCAAATTGTGTCTTAAATTGAAGTCGTCGACATGAATTTTAGTACAAATTAACAATTAAAAATTAATAATAAACGTACTTGCATGAATAATTCAACAAATTAAACATGAAATATCAACTTTTTCTTCGTACTTTGACACCATATTTTTATTTTTAATAAAACTTGTTGAATTAGTTTTTTTTTTTTTTGACAATTAGAATGAAGTTTCTACCAACAAAAATAATTTATCTCCTTTAAATAATTCAATTTGATCCTCAATTTTTTTTTGCAATCATATGGGAATTGGCGTGTATGCCGGGATGAAAATTAGAGAGAAAATGGTTGTTCTACGCCATACACTCGCCTTAGAGCATCTACAATGGCTTGCGGATTGCAAAAAATATATGGCCGTATTATACAAAAAACCCTATGTAGCAAGAGAAAAGGTGGACAATGTCTAGCACACCATCTATATCTATCTATTTTTAATCCTTTAAGATAATTAGAAGTTTAACCCCTTTTGGATGGTATATTTAATTATATCCCCTTAAACAAAACTAATTGTAATTACACCCATATACATTGTAAATATACACCTTTCTAATTATTTTTATTTTTCATAATAAAACTAAATTATTATTACTTTATATGTGGGTTTTATGAATATCAATTTTTTCCGCTTTTTTTTTAATTTTTTTGTTGTTTTTTTTTTTACAATCTACCAAAGTTGTAACCATTTTTCGACTCTTTTTTTTGTGTTACTATTCCTATTGTGTTACCAATCTCTTTTTTCTGTTCCTGTTTTTCTTTTGAGTTTTTTTTTTTTTTTTTGTGTTACCATTTTACTGGTAATGTTAACATTTTCTAGTTGATTTTTTTTTTGGTGGACATTTTTGTTACCATTTCCCAGTTTTGTTTGTTACTTTGACTATGAACATGAATTCTTTCCTGTGAAAAATATTGTTAAAATGAAACTTTCATCAATATTGGTAACATTATTTTTCCTTTTATCTTTTTTTTATTGTTGGTTATTATTATTCTTATTTTTTGACAACATGGTTTTGGTGGTAGCAGCGGCCACTAGTGGCCCATGGTCGAATTTGAGCTGGGGAAAAAGGATTTGCAGTCCCCCGCCTTACCACTCGGCCATGCCGCCAAAATGATAGAAAATAGATATGATAATTTTCCCAGATTACGGAATTTTATTCTACTTGCATTTTGAGTCCTATTTTTCTTAATCTTTTTCCTAAAAGAAACCTCCTTTTTTTATTGGATTTGATCCATTGGTCACAGTGGTACTGATTACTTTTTTTATTGAAAATAATTACTATTTTTAATCATTATTATAATTACAATTTATAATAAATTAATAATTAAGAACAATTAATAAAGAATTGAATTTTAATTAATATTCGATGAGGGTAGTTTTACAATAGAAAATGACATTTTTATAATTACTTTGAATTAAGAGGAATTTTTCAAAATACTATAAAAAAATGACTTGATAATTGACGGTTATATCAAATGACCGAAGGTTGGACTATATTATTAAAAAAAAATTGTTGAACATCTTCTTAACATTTAGTTTGTTTCACGTTGCAAAAGATACAAATATGATTGATTGTCGAATTGAACTATTGCAATCAAATATGAACATAAGTGAACAATATGAGGTCAAGTTAACAATTTCTTTACATAATATAATGTATCATCATTTCCTTTTCTTTTCTTTCCTTTTCTTTCTCTCTTTCTTTCTTTCTTTTTTTCAATAATTATATTACTACTACAATTTTATTTCTTGCACCGCATTTTTGTCAAAAATTCTAGGGAGACATGAAAAAAGGACATTAATGGGTGACATTCTTATGTGGCACACTTGTATTGGATGATGAAAACATAGACATATAATCATCACCAAATGAATGTGTGCCACATAAGAATGTCTCTTTTTTATGTCTCTCTAGAATTACTCCATTTTTATTATTTACTATGAAGTTTAATTTAATTATTATCAAATAATACAAATTAATCGAATTTCAAATTACAAGTATATATAATGTAATTATAAGTGTTGTTTTTTATTCTTTTCTATTGTCGTGAAGCTTATGTTAATTAATTGTAGAGGTGTTTACGGTTTGATTCGGGTGGTTTATAATAAATTTTCAATCAAAACCATTTAGCGTTGTTTGAAAATTTTTCAATCCAATCCAATCCATTTAAATTTTCAATTCAACGCAGTCAATCACTACTACAGAAAAGCATAATACGTATCGGTTGTAATGAAGAATACGTGTCAGTTGTAGCGGCGATGCTATCAACAGCGACGCGAATTGTTCACATCGGTTGTTGAGCGATGCCTACAAGTAACGATAGACGTCGGTTGTTTCACAAAAACATATGCCTGAAGCCAATTTTTAAAAATAAGTAAATAAATAAAAAAGAAAATAGGCATAGGTTGTTAAGTAGAAATCGATGCAATCCCCATATCGGTCAGGTATTACGTTGGAGAACAATGTGGGATTTCGTCAAAAGTTAAATAGTTGCTGTCAGTTGCTTTTTGTCATTTAAGATGCAGTTTAGATGGTAACGTTAATTTATTTTTCGTTAATGCAAGTATATGTCATTCGAATATAAACTTTTACATTTCATAAAGATTACCGGATTTCTTTTTTTCTTAAAGGGAACTAGGGAATTTTTTAAATTGATTTGCAAAGATGATTTTATTCACCGTTTTAGCATGCAAACTAGAGGCAAATCTGTTCTAGTTGAATTTTGTAATTAAGTAATCTATTTAATTTTTTTTGGGGGCCGGGGGGGACTCTGAAAGCCCATGATAAGATTTTTACCCGTTGAAGCGACTTTGTTGAGCAAAAATTCACAGGACGTTGTCTACTAATTAATGATGTGTATAAATAAATAACGCATCAGGAGACAAATATTTACAGGACAAGGTTGATAATTTGCAAATTTTAAAAAGTGTGGTGCATTTCACCTGTGACTTGTGAAAAAAACTGGAAAGTAAGAGTTTTGGGAAAAGAAAAAAGAAAAAAGAAAATGCAAAAATTTAGCAAGTCAGGGTTATTGCATTAAAAACCCACTTTTTTTTCCTTTTTTTTCCTTTTCATGTTATGAAATCATCAACCTTTAACAAAGAAACTAAACTAATTTGAAAGTTCATTAATCACATATGGCCTGCATTAGTAAATAATGAAGAAATCTCCTTTTAAAAATAGTCTTTTGAAAACTATACATGTTTAAAAAGCAAAATAGATCAAAATTTCATAATGACCATCAAATATAGGATCTATTGAATAAGAAAAATAATATATATATGATAATTTGAATACATAACGTGATCAACTATTGACAAATCTCAATATAAATAAAAATAATAATAAGAGGTGACGTTGGAAATCTAAAAAATATGAATTAATATAGGCAAATTTTCCCACGAAAAAAATCAATATAAACCTTAATACTTCAATAAATATTTTAAACAAATGACTGAACACATTGAATTTTTTTTTTTATTTGCTTGGAAGTAATTGATTGCTGCCTTTTTTTTTTTTTTGGGTCAGCATATCTCTTGAGAAAATATAATTTGCCATTACATATTCAATTTTATCATAATTCCTAACTAAAAA
This sequence comes from Nyctanthes arbor-tristis, assembly GCA_963692815.1. Classification (NCBI taxonomy): domain Eukaryota; kingdom Viridiplantae; phylum Streptophyta; class Magnoliopsida; order Lamiales; family Oleaceae; genus Nyctanthes; species Nyctanthes arbor-tristis. Next base: position 6,819 of record CAVNYN010248393.1, read on the forward strand.
AATTAGGTTTTAAAAAAACAGTAAGTAGCTATTTGAATTATATGAGAGGAAGAATGAAGATTGAGGTTCAAATTGGCCGAGATTTCAACATGAAATTGAGGAAGAAGAAAATCTAGATCAGAGGATATACATCTTTTTTGAAAAAGATAATCTCGATAAAAGAAAGATAAATCAGGAAGGAGAAAGAGATAATCTCGATTAGAATGGATGGCTGATTTTAATTAATTAAATCAAACAAATATCTAAATGAAGGGTTTAGATTGAATGATAAGATGAATGGTTGATATATCTTTACCTGATTTAGCAAGTGAAAATTGGCGGAAAAACAAAAATGGTAATGACATTAGTATTATACATATATAGATAGCATTGAAACTTTCTGTTAAGTTTGCTTCTTATGCCAGGAAACTGAGTTAGACGGGGAAGTTTGGTTGGTATTAAAAGTTCTCAAGTTTAGGCGGTTCCCAAGTAATTTAGCGTAATGGGTGCTCGTTAAGTTTCCGATCTTTTATAGCATAACGAGGACTTGTCCCTGGGATGTATTTCGTCAATTTTCCTTTGTAGTGTAGACTCAACAGTAGACACAATTTCTATTAACCGTACTAAATTATTTGGGTACACGCATAATCATTGTGATTATACTCTCAGCCCGGGCGTATATTGTTCATAGTTGTAAAACATCCTATGTTGGAGCCTCGCTTGGCAAACTCCGAAGGCATATTACTTTCCACCTTAAACGCACCCAATTGTTTTCTTCAATGTTCCTCTTTGGCCATGGCTCAACAAAAAAATTATCTCCCGCTAGACGTAGGTTACGGGTTACGTAATTTAGCTGGATTTTAAAACCAATGCGCACAATATAACCGGATGAAGGGGAGCAAGCAACTAACCAATTGAATAGCTCACTGGAGCCCAACATAGAAGGAATTTTATTTTTTTATTTTTTATTTTTATTTATTTTTATTAGATCGGTTTTTCTTTTGTTTTGAGAACTCCGTTGCCGAACCTAAAGGGTGATGCTCAGTACAACACATAAGTTCAACCCTACAAAGCATGTGGAGAGTGAAGCTTAAATGTCTATATATACATATATATATATATATGTATGTATACACATAGATGTATATATATGTATATATATAATCGTGCAAAAAGCCCACCCTTCATTCTGGGAATTATACTTCACTGTAAGTGAACAACTAACTAAACAAATAATTACATACTACACAACTAAAAAGTGTGTGCGCATATATAAAGATATATATTTTTCCCTTTATCTTATGGCACCACTATTGGTACAAAAACATGGCCATGGCCGGCACAAAGGCTGCTGAGGCAAGTGCAAAAAACACTCAAAAGGGCGTCTGGACATAAGCATAGCCTAAAATTACAAACAAACCACCATCTACCAGGTATTACACATGTAAGTCAGTGCACTTAACCATCTAGTGTTTGAGATACCAGCCACAAAATTAAATACTAATAACAACAACCTATGTTCTGGCTGCGTCATCATCCCCTCCACCACCGTTCATCTTGGCCCCAAGCCAGGCCACAGTTGTGCTGAGTTGGTACAGCTCATCCTCCATATGGTACGTTTCAGACAAGTCTAGGCACCGTAGCCACGCATTGCCGTGCAGGCCTCCGTACGGCGGATTAGGCCCATTTTGCTTGTAGTATGAGTATACCTCATCTTTGAACTCATAGTGGTAACATGGCTAGCGAACTCGTCCGCGAAACAATAAGAAAAGAAGTCCACCGACCATCAAGCCAAGAGTCGAACAGCATACTCGCTAATTCTATTCTATTCCTAATTCCATTTTGCAATATCTCTTTTTTCTTTCTTTCCCTTTTTTTTTGGCCAAAAATTCATAATTTGTCTCTACCAAGTATAATCCACATTCCACAATATCTATAATTTACATGAGCTTCAAGTTGCAGCAATTATTTTACAGCAAGAGAGAAGCACTTTTGCTGACATGTCAAATCACTTAACTTAATTAAAGAAACACTAAATAAGCCAGTGAGTTTCAACAATTACTTAAATCATAATTCCCTTCACTTCAACCTACATTAACTAATTAGGCAATAACATTAATTATGTCATTAGTTAGAGTGTAAATTTTAAATTATGAACAACATACACTACTAAAAAACTAGCTTTCACCGATGGAAAAATCCATCGGTAAAGGTTGGATTTCCATCGGAAACGATTTTCGTCGAAAATGACCTTTTCTGACAGAAAATGTCCGTCGGAAATTCCGTCGGTGAAGCGCTGCTTGCTAATGTTTCCGGCGGAAAATTCGTATCAGTTAGTAATTTCTGACGGATACGAATCCGTCGGAAAATTTTCGACGGATATCAAAATCCGTCAGAAATTTTCTGACGGAAATCACCGGGACCGGCGCTACAACCCGCGTTAAGCTCCAACCTGAACCCGTTAACCCACGAAATCTATTTCCCTATGGCAATCACAAGGTTTCGAACTCAAGACTTGGTGGCTGGGGAGTGAAATCTCAACCACCAGGCTAATATACATGTTTGTTAACAAGTTGCCCCGAAATATATATAAAGTATATTTTAGCAATTTTCCCAATTAAAAAATATCGCATTTTCCTTTTCAAACATTGAGGTTTTTTATTAATTAAACTTTTGTCATATTATTTCATATATATCCTTTATACTCTAAATTTATATGTCTGTGTTAATTAATATAAAATTTTTTACACTTCTTTTCTAGACCGTAATATATATTTATTGTTAATTAAAAAAGGCGGTTTGTTAATTTTTTTGGTTCTATTAAAATAAAATTTGATTAACGTGATTTTTTTTGTTTTAAAAACCTAATAATTAATAAAGAATTTTATTTACAACCATTATTTTGAACCTTAACCACCATATAACATCAAATAAAAGTCTTCATCGATGATTAAAATTTTTGTTTTATATTAAATATGTCATTTATACTCTAAATTTAATTATTTGAGTGTGTCATTAATATAATGTTTTGCCCATAGTTTTCTACCTTATATATTCATTGTTAATTAAAACTAAAAATAATAAAAGAAGATTTACTAAAATTCATTGGATTCTATTAGCAAGAATGTGATTTAAACATTAACTACAAAATAATTGATAAAAGATTAAAGTTTCTTGTTTATATTTTTCATTGGGTTAAACAAATGAATTGCCGAGCATTATAAGAGTGCATGGAATTGGCATTTTCATAAGAAAAGTGTACGGGGTCATATATTCGAACGTAGCAGAAGGAAATTATTTCACAACTACTCAATACTTTCTGAATTTCACAACTACAATGATTGTTATGCATATTTAATTCTATTTTTGAAGTTTATTTCCATTCCATGCCAACTAGTGTCCTTCGTGGAGGTGTTTGCTATTGATTTTCTTTTTTCTTTTTAAAACTTTAGTTTGTACTTTTAATTACGGATACAAAAATATAAATTATTTTCTATTTCATATATAAGGGTTGTTGATTATTTAATAAAACTTCTAATTTTTTAGCAAGTTTTTAAATTTAGAACAAAATTTAACTTGCTATATATATCAGTTAACTTCTAATTTGCAAAAAAAGTTAATATATCTCCTATATTTTTTCAGCTTAAAATTTAATGTATATTTATTATAGAACATTGTGTATATTAAAACATATTAATAAAGTAATTGGATGAATTATTATCGTAATCAAAAAATAAAACGTATCTCAAACTTATCGGGAAAAAAGTTTTAATTCACAATATTTAGTATTAATAAAGAAAGAAAACTTTCAAGATTTTACAAAAGGGAATTAAAGTATATTTTTACAAAAGGGAATTCACGAGTCCGTCGGAAATTTTCCGAAGGGCTTTTGGTCGCCGTTAAAAATTTCTGACGGACCGTCGGAAATTTCCAACGGACACAAAATGTCGTTGGACATTTCCGACGGCCAAGTGGATGCCGTTGGAAATCACATTCCATCAGAAATTTCCAATATACACTAATTCCGTCAGAAATTTCTGGCGGCACGTGATTTCCATTAGAAATTTCCGATGGATGGTCATCTGTCGAAAAAATTTCGTCGGTGATACCCTGTTTTCTAGTAGTGATAGCAACACTCAAAGTCTCGAACTGACCTATAGTAGTGATACATCCAACTTCCAACACTTAACTACTAAGTACTCTCAGTGTATTATAGAATAATAGAAACATAATAACTTACGGGCTGGGGCAAAATCAATTTTTCTCTTGAAAATAAAAATAATTCCACCTTATATTCAAGCATAACTTAGGGCAAAATCAATTTAGGAATTAGGGTTAGAATTTACCCTGGAAGATTAGAGGAAGAAGATGCCTAGAAGAGGATAAATGAACCACTGTCCTTCGCAACTACCTCTAGCCGTCGCCGGACCACCGTACACTTTTGGTCAATCTGAGTAAACTTTGGTAGATCATGTGACCCAATATTTTGTGCCAGAGTTCTGTAGGGTTAGCACTGGCAATTTTGCGAGTATGTGATTCAATGTATAGCACTTATCACTAGACATAACACTTTTGAATAAAGTTTTTCCAAGCAAGTTTGATTCAGTATTAAGTCCAAAAATTTTACAATCAGTTTTAGAAAAGACCACTCTAAGATTATCATCAAATAACTCAAAAGATTAGCCTTTAAACCAGAAACAAATAACATATCTTTGTAGCGGGTAAACCTCCAATGCAGATGTTTTCAGATCCCTCAATATAACCTTATAGTCCATCTCTAAATGTAACTAAACCTGTTTCACCTTTCTAGATATTGGACAGTAGCTCTACGTCACTTGTCATATGTCTAGAACATCCACTATCAAAATACCAAGTGTTAGAAATTAAAGTACTTTAAAAAATTTTAACAACATAGCTTTTGTGCTCACCCTTTTCACCTAAAGCTTTTTTTTTTCCTTACTTTTTGCCTCAGGTATTTTAACTTTGTATGCATTGATCAGTCTTATGTATTCTTGACAAATAAAAACATTATGACCAAATTCATCATAAAAGTTACAATTTACCGGTCTAGCCTTACCATATATATTGGAGTCCTGAACTAGTCTGACAGATGTAATAGGCTGGTATCTGGTATTTTGCTATTGCTGCTTTGGTAGACTGTTCTTTTGGACAGTTCTGCTCGAAGAGAGTCCAGACGTATCATGCGTAGGTCCAGAATTCTGTGTTTGTTTTATAGGTTCTTTTTGAAAGTTTTTCCCTATATCTTCACAAAGACTGTCTGCTGGACAGCTTTGCCTTTTCCTTCATATCCTAGTCTAGATATATCACCTGAAAGTTTTCTATAATTCAAGACTTAATTCAACCTTACAGCTCCAATTGTCAATTGGTTAATCCTTCATTCACATGCTCCATATTAGTTGTCAACTATTTAATCCTTTCATTTGCAAGAGTTTTGGAGTTCGGAGGCTAAGATGTAAGGCTTTAAGGGCCGAAAAGGAAGCGAAAAAAGAGAAGATTCAATGTGGCCACGCCGTTCACAGGTGCGTCCGTACTAGTGTGAAGGAACCAGCCAAAAGAGGCAGTGCATTATTGATATGACCGCATTGCAGTGTGAAGATTCCTACAGAATGCTCAGTGTGGCAGCACCCCCTCCAAAGCGTGGAATTTCTTTGTTTCCTTGTTTTTCCAGTGTTCTTTTTATGGTAGCCTTTCCTAAAGGATTTTTTCTCTTTCTTTTAGGGTTTTTGAACCTTATATAAAGGGGTCATGTCTTAAAGAATTCATTATTTCATACAATTCTTTACTTTATAGAAAAGACAAGTTTAGCGGAAGACTTTCCCAAGGGAGCACACAAGGCTATTCTTACTCTTCCTCCGGTTTCAAAGGGATATTTTTGCTACTTCTTCTTCTTTAATTAATTGATTTTAGTAATATTATTTCTTACCCTTTTGTGAAATTGCTTATATTATTCTATTTTTAATGTTTATGAATATTGATTGTTTGATCTAGTCTAGGCATATTATTTTGAACAATTGATTTTCTATTACTAGAATTGGGCGTTTTAATCCGTTGTTGTTTCTCCTAGTTCTCAAGCATCAACTAATGATTTCTAAACATTAAGGATAACACAACTGAAGTTAAATAGATCAAGCATGTGAATTTACTGCTTAGATTAACTTATTTTCCTAATTCTTTACTCAGTTGTTGTTCTAAATCTAGAGAGCTTATTTTGGGTTGTCCAAATAGTTAGGTCTAATTGAAGGGCTTGTTTTAATTAAATACACTTAAGGAAAAAAGTTAATAGTTTTACAAGAAATCCAAAGCGACGTCACTATTGATTATTATCTTTTATGTGAAAGCACAGCTGACCGAAAACTGGAATTAACATTTATGTATCTGTGAATATTTGTTATTTGTTTTCTTCTTTGATTTTTATTAGTTTTTGTTCAATCTCATAAAAACCCCTCTTATTATTAGTTGATGCGAAATTCTTTGAATTATCCAGCGTTATATGTGGGTTCGACCCCCTTACTCTCCACTTCCACCAATTCTTTTAAATTTAGTGGAGTAAGGTATTTATTATCGTCATGTGACCACCACCAAAATGTTACCTTTTATTGCTCAAACGGGGACAAATGTAGACTGAAATCTAGAAATAGTAGAAGGTAACTCAAATTTGAGTCTATTGGTTAGCACGTTTGCTATAATTTTATAAAGCATATTGCATATCGATATCGGGTGAAAATCCTTCATAGATCTGGGAGCTTCACATTTAGGAATGATAGAAATAATAGTTTCATTAAGACAATCAAGAAATTTTTTACAACATAGCCAAGAGACGCAAGAGTCAACAATATTATCTCTAAGAATTGGCCAAACACTCTGATAAAACACTGCATTCAAACCAGCCTGCCCCAGTGATTTGTCCGCATGCATATGAGAAATAGCTTGTTTAAAGTCATCAGGAGAAAACCGTGCAAGCAGCATATCATTTTCCACATCTGTGACTCGAGTTTTGGCACAATCAAAATAATCCTTAACCACAGAACTCATATGTCTCTATCATCATGCCAGTTCTCTTGATCATCCTGGTTCTTTTGGATATGATTTCTTCTTTTGCGATCTGATGCTACAGCATGGAAGAATTTCACGTTGGCGTTCCCCTTCTTCAACCAAAACTTCTTCATTCTTTGTTTCTAGTATTCCTCCTCTGCTAGAAAAAGTTCATTTAAAGCCAGTCTCTTAGAATTAATCATTTCTGCGTCTTGTGGATCACCTCTAGTTCTGAGCCTCCCAAGTTATGTTTCTAGATCAGTAATTCCGTACAAAAGCTATAGATTTAGTGGTTCTTATATAATTAATTATTTGAACAAATATGTGAACAAAAACTATAACAAAAAGGGGTCCAAATTATTTTATTACCCTTAAAATGACTTTGGATCCCGTTGAATTGTGTAGGGTTAATAAGATAACTTGAACTGTCTTTTGCCATAGTTTTTGTCCACCAACATATCCAAATAACATGATTGGCTCTTATAGTGGTGTTCTTGGTATAAAATATCTTGTGGTTGGTTAGCAATGACAATGGGGCAGATACGGGTCGTGACCCCTATCCCATCCCTACACTATAAAATCCCCATCCTTGTTCAGGCCCCATCCCCTTTTATTTTGGGTCAGGGATGGGACATGGACGGTGACGGCTGGGTTGGGGATGTCGTTCATCCCCATTTAATCTCTATTTCGACCGATAGCTTTTTTTTATAAATTCAAATGAAAGGCAAATTATGTATTTTACAATTCGAATTTATACTTAAGTACTACAGTTACATGTATATTTAAAAAATAAAAAATAAAAAAGAAAAGAAAAATCTTTCAATTTGGATAATTATAATTAAATTAAAACCACTCAAACATCCAATCTAAAAATAAAACTAAAACCACTCAACAGCATGATTAAAACATTCAAACTATCCAAACATGAAACTACAACAGTTTAAAATAAAAATGCCCTTAGAATGCAATTGTTGGACTTGATAAACTAAAAATAAAAATAATTAAGAGTTTAAACCCCCGGGGTAGGGCTAGGATGGGGTCGGGGACAGCAATCTCTATCCCTTTCCCACTTTAGGGATGAACTTTCATCCTCATCCCGATCCCCGCCCCATCCCCAATTAAATTAAGGATATTGCCGCTCTGATCCATACGGGCTGGTTCTCAGGCATGTTCGGCTCTAGTTCCAGGTGAGATTTCAGCATTTTATTAGAGACCGGGCTCCATGAGAAACCCGACCCTAATAGGTGAGGTATCAGTATCTCATTGAAGACCAGACTCCATAAAAAACTCGACTCTAGTTCCTTAGAATTGGCCGTAAATTCACGGTTCTTAGTTAGCTATTCTTTGACTTTGAATAACAAGGGGAGGCCCGTGATTCATTTGTTGATTCGATAGATGTTGATGTGTATAATATATACCTCAAAACATCCACTACATTTGAAAAGGACAAGTATGGAATCCGTGTATATATATATATATATATATATATATAAAATAATAGTTGATGGGCGCAATTAGAATAATTTTTCCCGCATTTTGGTTGACACAAGTGGAATTCTACTCTGCTTATCTCATCATTACGTAATTAATTGGTTAGTTTTTCTATTTTTATTCAATTGTGTGTGTGTATATATATATATATATATATATATATAAAACAACCGTTGGTGGGCTTCCTCCTAACGACTTCTCCTGTATTTATTTCCTTCTCAAAAAAGTGATGCTGTTGATCTAGTTGAAATTACTGTATTAGAGGATGAATTGATATTTATAAATACAGAGAGTCCTCATTTATTCAATGGTCAATAAAAAGATGATAATTAGACTAGAGACTGGTAGTCAGTCTAGATAAATAACATTATTCTTCTCAAAAAAAGATATATCATGTCTCAAAGTAGGTTTCAAATAGAGACGCCTGATTCTTGCTACCTGTCTCTCCCGAGTGATCATCCAACAAGCCACCTCCTAAAAAAAAAAAAACAATAGAATGGAACCAAGAAAAAGTTACCGAATTTGGTGCTTTCCATCCAGTCCGAATTTCTTAGCAAGAAATGCCGCCTCACGACATCCTAGAGCCAAATAGATATACTTCAGTGCCACCTACAGTTGGGAGGAATAAAACAGTTCTTACCAGTAGAAAATGAAAATTCAATATTTCAGTGTTACCAATTTAAGAGACAGTAATAATTAAATTAAAAAACATAATTAAAAGTCACTAAATCTAGAAAATCATAATTAAATTAAAACCACTCAAACATCCAATCTAAAAATAAAACTAAAACTACTTAACATCTTGATTAAAATATTCAAACTATATGAACATGAAACTACAACAGTTTAAAATTCAAACTAATTGTATACCCATACTTTATATGAAATAGAATAATTAGCAAAAACAAATACATAGTAATTTGAAAAACTAAATAATCATAATTTTATTACGTACTACTCACTCATATATATGTTACCAATATACATCAATAAAATCAAATTGAAACGTTTAATATTTTCACTTGACACATAGCTAATTATTATAGATAAGTATTATTCTTTTTCTAAGGGGAATGGATAATTATTATTATTGTTATTATTATAAAATAAATAATAAAAGAAATAAAAGAAAACATATAAAAGTAAGATAATGATTTTGGGGTAAAAACTTGCATATGACCACTATCCTACTTTAATATATATAAAAGATGCCTTTAGAATAGGGTAGAATAGGGTTGTTAGATTTGATAAACTAAAAATAAAAATAATTTCAAATTTAAACGAAGTGGGGACAGGGCTGGGACAGCAACCCCAGACCCGTCCCTAGCCGAGGAATGAACTTTCATCCTCCCCCAAAAAAGATCTCTAGGGATGTCGCAGGTCTATTCGGGTTGATTCCGTGGGGGTTTGGATATTCCCTGTCCCATTGCCATCACTACTTGTGGTTGTTTGATTAATCACTAATATATAAAAAGTGGGATGCTTGTAAAATATTCAGTTTCTCTTATTGTCCTTAATTTTTCTCTTAATTTCTATTTTGCCCCTATTTCTTATTGAACCCCATTTATTATGTAATTAATCTTTTTTACTCTAATTATTATTTATCATTAAACTTATCTACTAAACCCTTTTTATTGTGGTAAATTTCAATACGTTTTAGTTTTTTATGATGTTATTAGTTTAGTTTATAATTAAAATATTTTGTTACTACTGTGCATGATTAATCTTATGTTATCGTTGCACGTCAAAATTACTCATCTATAAAAAGTGGGATTCTTGTAAAACATTCAGTTTACCATTTTGTCCTTATCTTTTTCTCTTAATTCCTATTTTGCCCATATTTTTTTTATCATACCCCATTTATTACATGTCATTAATCCTTTTTGTCACATTATTATTTATTATTAAACTTCTCTACTAAAACGACTTTTTATTGTGGTTAGTTTCTAAGATGAGCATCTCCAATGGGAAAAGTCATCCCCAAAAGGTCATACACACACAAAAAAATAAAGTAGACCCCATATGTTTCTTATTTTCTTTTAATCATTTTTCTCTCATTTACACCACTTTATCCTCATTCTTCTTTTCTAATGTCAACCCCAAGGTCCAAAATCACACCTTCATCTCTACCTTCTCCACTATTATGTTATCATTATTTTTGAGTTTCTATCTACCTCTCTCCTCTTTTTCACTTTTCCCGATTTTTTTCCCTACACCTCTTTCTACTCACTCATTCAATTTAAATAATTAACTCCTCACAATCTCTCTCCTCTATTACCCTCACCTCTACTCTTGCCATTAGAGATGCTCTAATATATAAAAGGTGGTATCCTTGAACAACAGTCAGTTTTCGATTTTGTCCCTATCTCTTTCTCTTAATTCCTATTTTGCCCCTATTTTTTATTGCACCCCATTTATTACATGTCATCAATCATTTTTTCCCTCATTATTATTTGCTATTAAACTTCTCTACTAAAACCTTTTTTTATTGTGGTTAATTTCAATTCTTTTTAGTTTATTCTTCAATTTCAATCGCTCACTGAACCTTCAGTTACTATCATACAATAGTATCAATGCATCTTAAATAGCTAAAGATTTTTTAAAATTATGTTATCACCATCGTCACTGACGGAAGAACAACTAAATACTCAAAAACTATCGTTGCTATCATTTCCACTGTGAAATAATTGTAATTGTCATTTCAATTATAAGTTTTAAAACAGAAATTAACAAATGTTTGCTTAGAATTTTATAATCAAAATATTTTGTTACTATTATGTGATTAATTTTATGTTATCATATAACGTACAACGCATGTCAAAATTACTGGTTTGTGCAAAATACTTTTGAGCCTTTGAAAAAGTTTGTGAAAGTCAATTCACCCCCTCTTGGTTAGCTATTCTTGGACTTTGAATCACGAGGAAAGGTGATTCAGTTGTTGATTCCATAGATCTTGATACCTCTGATATGTAACTCAAAACATCCACTGCATTTGAAAAGGACGGCTATGATATATATATATATATATAGATATTAAACAATAGTTGGCGAGCACAATTAGAATAATTTTCCCGCCATTTTGGCCGGCACTAGTAGAATTCTACTCTATTTATCTCATGATGTAATTAATCCCTTAATTCTTTCAGTTTTTATTAAAAAAAATTTTCCACTCCCATTCTCAGTTCAATTATCCAATATATATATAATATAACAACCGTTGGAGGGCACCAGATATCCTGTGGGCACCCAAACATCCTTGTCCGACTATTCGCGTATTTATTTCCTTCTCAAAGATATATCCGGTCTCAAAATAGCTTTCAAGTAGAGACGCCTGATTCTTGCTGCCTTTCTCCCGAGTGATCATCCAACAAGCCACCTCTAAAAAAACACCAAACAATAGAATGGAACCAAGAAAAAGTTACCGAATTTGGTGCTTTCTATCCGGTTAGAATTTTTTACCCAGGAATGCCGCCTCACCACATCCTACCAAATAGATATACTTCAGTGCCACCTACAGTTAAGAAGAATAAATTAGTTCTTATCAGTAGAAAATTCAATATTTCAGTGTTACCAATTTAAGAGAAAGTATACTAATAAAATGAAAGACTTTTTGTTTACCTTTGTAGCGACTGAAACGAATTTCCCGGATTGCATTCGTCCAAAAGAATAGATCAATTCCCTTGCCAGAATTGTCATCAAAGGCTAGCACAGACCATTTCCAATGGCACCAATTGTACCCAAAATCATCAAGATTTTGTTATCTGCATTATTATTTGCAGCGAAAGGCAAATAATCATGCAACCAGCTAACCTGAAGAGACTCGTCCATAGCACAACACGGTAGCCGCTATTATTATTTAACGATGATGATAAGCTGGCTACTGTTTCATTATTTAACTTAAATGAACAACTCAAATTAGTTAACAGATAAACAACCTGTAAAAATTAGCAATGCTTACCAAATAATTAACGAAATGTAAACAACTCAAGTTGAGCTTTACAGGATTTCTTAAATGAACAAATAATTAACACTTAACTAAATTAATTAACTGGGAAGTCAACCATAAGCAATCCTCACATCCCACATGACAGATAACAAAATCATAATTAGTTAGGAGACAAATATTTGAAAAATATAGCATGACTTGCATGTATTCAGTTTTTTTATAATGATGACTGATAAACTTCCTGTAATTTATTTGTTTTTAATAGCTTCTGCCAATCCAATTTTTAACCCAACAAAATTTCTTCCATGGTTGCTCATCAACCTAACCATTTTTCAGCTATGATTTTTTCAACATGCACTTGGTGAGTTTTGATTCTTAGCAAGCTGAACAAATACTATGGCAGTAGAGAATGAAGGCAAGCCACTGGCGAAAGCAGAGGAGAAAGGAACCCTTCCATTTTTCAGGCTATTCACATTTGCTGATTCCAAGGACAAAATTTTGATGACTATTGGTACAATTGGTGCCATTGCAAATGGTTCGGGCCACCCTTTTATGACAATTCTAGTAGGAGAATTGATTGATTCTTTTGGAGAAACCGAATCGTCACAGTTGGTTGCCGTTGTTACAAAGGTAAAGAAGATTCTTCTATCTTCAGCCATTTTATTAATAATCTCTAGTAAAAATATTCTCATTCTTCCTTGTCGGTGGCATTAAAATTTGTGTATGTGGCTTTGGGATGTGGTGTAGCGGCATTTCTCGGTAAGAAATTCTAACCAGAGGATAATTAAAAAAAACATTTTGAAATTTTGAAATGAAGATGGGGGTTATATCTTTTAGAAACGACTTGCTGGATGATAACTGGGGAGAGACAGGCTGCAAGAATCAGGAATCTTTATTTGAAAACTATATTGAGACAAGACATTTCTTTCTTCGAAATGGAAACAAACACGGGAGAAATTGTTGGAAGGATGTCTGGTGAAACTGTTCTTATTCAAGAAGCAATTGGCGACAAGGTATTACTCCATTATATCCATAATTATTCAAGAAGGATGTCCGTAATGATAGCGTTTTGCAGGTAGGGAAGTTTATCCAGCTGGTCTCGACATTTGCAGGAGGCTTTTTGGTTGCCTTTACTCGAGGATGGCTTCTTACGCTCGTTATGTTAACGTCTCTTCCTCTTCTGGTGATATCTGGTGCAGCCATGTCCATGTTCGTATCCAAAATGGCTTCTCACGGCCAAAATGCATATGCTAAAGCCGCCACTGTGGTTGCACAGACAATCGGCTCCATCAGAACGGCATGCCAATAGCTTAGATAAATACAAAATCAATAACCGACATATAATGCCATGGGCTACTCCAAAAAGAATTAATCTTATAGCATAAGTCATTAAGCTCCATAGATTTGATTTCTCCGTTCCATCGCTATCCAGGTTGCCTCATTTACAGGGGAAGAGCATGCTGTGGCTAATTATGACAAGCTTCTTTTGGAGGCTTATAAATCAGGTGTGAACGAAGGGTGGGCTAGCGGGTTAGCTGTTGGATTTGTTATGTTAATCGTACTCTGCAGTTACGGCTTGGCTACTTGGTTTGGTGCAAAGATGATCCTTGATAATGGTTATAAAGCGGGCGATGTGCTGATTGTAGTATTTGCAGTAGTAATTGATTCCATGTGAGTCGAGCTAGCTTCATTTCATCTCATCTCAAATTATATATGCATCTTAAAAAGTTTCAACTCTAGCTTGCTGATTAGCATTTTGGTCTTCGTTACTATATGCCATTTCAGGTCCCTAGGACAGGCATCCCCCTGCATGAATGCATTTTCTGCAGGTCGAGTTTCGGCCTACAAAATGTTTGAGGTTATAATTTTGTATATTTTTCAACTTCTCTTGAGAAATACCATAAATGCATATAATTAGATGATTATTCTCCGCAGAGGATGATTTTTTTGCTTTCATCAAATGGTGCAGGCACCCATTTTGAACTACTCGCGGATCCTGAAGGAGAATATTCTCAGCTCATTCGTTTGCAACACATAAATAACGATTCATATCAACTTGCTGATGCTGAAGACGAAAAATCTGAGAATATAGTGACTCAATCTGGTAAACAATTGAATCAAATAATGTCTTTCCAGCATTTGATCAGTCAGGATCCATATGAAACTCAATTATCCCAACATGATGTGACCAATGAGAAAAAATCAGAAAAACCTCTGAAATTCATCAGACGCCTTGCCTATCTCAATAAGCCCGAGTTAATTCTGGTAGCTGGAGCTATATCTGCTGCTCTATATGGTTCGATAATACCAATTTTTGGCATGGTGATTTCCAATGTAATCAAATCATTCTTTGAGGCACGGCAAAAATTACAAGAAGTTTCAAATTTTTGGGCCCTGATATTTGTGGTTCTTGGAGCGATCTCATTAGTTATATTTCCAACAAAAACGTATCTTTTTGGTGTGGCTGGGCAAAAGTTGATAAGGAGAATTAGATTGTTGTGTTTTGAGAAGGTTGTAAACACGGAAGTTGGTTGGTTTGATGAATCAAAACACTCGAGTGGTGTAATTGGCACGAGGCTCTCTGCTGATGCTACAATTCTTCAAGCTTTAGTTGGTCATAGGCTTTCACAAATCGCGCAAGACACTGCCACAGTAGTCGTGTCTCTGGCTATCACTTTCGAAGCAAGTTGGCAGATGGCTCTTATTATCCTTGCTGTGATGCCTCTTTTGGGATTTAATGGATATGTAGAAACGAAGTTCATGAAGGGACTTAACGCCAACGCAGAGGTCTATATTTTTCCATTTCACGACTTTAACAATATTAGAGCTTCCTAAGTCATCTTTCATGGCAGGAAATTTATGAGGACGCAAGTCAAGTTGCAAAAGGTGCAGTTGGAAGTATAAGAACAGTTGCTTCCTTTTGTGCAGAAGAAAAGGTGACAAACAGGTACAAAAACAAGTGTAAAGGCCCAAAGAAAAATGGGATGAGAAAGGGATTGATTAGTGGAATCGGTTTTGGTATATCCTTTTCCATGATTTTGCTTGTATGTGCTATTAGTTTTCATTCAGGAGCTCGGCTCGTTGAGGATGGCAAGACAACATATCATGATGTGTTCACTGTAAGTCTGTTCTTCATTACCTTTATACTGAATTTGTTATGTCATGTTGAGGAGTTATAAACCTTGCAGGTTTTCTATGTCCTAACAATGTCGGCATCAGCACTATCCCTCTCCATCTCTTGCGCCCGACTCAAGCAAAGCCTTAAGTGCTGCTGCTTCGATATTTGCTATTCTTGACAGAAAATCGAAGATTGATCCAAGTAATAGAGCTGGCATGATACTTGAAATTGTTGAGGGAGAAATCGAATTAAACCATGTGAGCTTCAAGTATCCAACACGGCTAAATATTCAGATTTTTCGGGACCTTTCCTTGACCATTCATAGTGGCCAGGTGCTCATTTCTTTATCGCTCTTATTTCTACGTACTCTTAAGCATTTTTGCAACTTCACTCTGGTGGGATTAATGTGCTATCAATGTTTCAGACCGTTGCTCTAGTGGGAGGAATCAGCGGGAAATCGACAGTCATTTCTTTGCTGCAAAGATTTTACGGTCCTGATTCAGGTCATATCACGCTTGATGGAATTGAGATTCAGAAGTTACAACTCAATTGGTTAAGGCAGCAAATGGGGCTTGTGAGCCAGCAGCCAGCTTTTTTAATGATAAAATCCGAGCCAACATTGCATACGGAAAGCAAGGAAACGCAAGCGAAGCAGAAATCATAGCAGCAGCAAAGCTGGCCAATGCCGATCTCATTCATTAGCGTGTTACAACAGGTACGATCCTGTTCTAACACCAGAGAATGGTACCTTTATCGTGCCATCCCCTGACGTGGACATGGCCCCTACGGGCCCAATAATTGAAACCTACAAATTTTTTATTGGTCTATTTAAGGGATAGGACAGAAGATCGGTCATCATAAGGTATCATCCACTAATACTAGAAAATTTTCAGCAATAGGTATGCTATAGAGAATTGTTGACTTGCTCTATGAAATAATGCTTTCTCATCTAAAGTTGTTCAGTTATTAAAAGTTTCGCATCACAACGCAGGGATACGATACCATGGAGGGAGAGCGAGGGATTCAATTATCGGGAGGACAGAAACAATGAGTAGCCATTGCACGGGTTATTATTAAAAGCCCAAAAATACTTCTACTAGATGAGGCAACTAGTGCATTGGATGTTGAATCTAAGAGGATAGTTCAAGAAGCTCTTGATAGAGTAATGGTGAACAGGACTACAATTATGATAGCGCATAGCCTATGAACCAACAATCTTTGATTAGCTGACGTTATTGCTGTGGTCAAAAACAGAGTTATTGTGGAGAAAGGCAAACATAACAATCTGATCAACATTAAAGATGGATTCTTTGCATCGTTAGTCGCTCTTCACATGAGTCCGTCTTCGTAATAATCATCTTAACAATGCAAACTTTGAGAGAGAGTTGCTAAGCAGAGAAATACTGTAAAATGGAACACCAACAAGACTCGTAGTCAAAATTATTTAAATACAATGTTCCGCTCTCTCAAATTAATGCTTTCTTGGACTAGTTACTATTAGTGTAACTATCAATAAATAAAAATACTCAAACAGATCGATTCAAACTACACGCCTGCCGAAAAACTAAATATTGTTTTACTGCAGCTATTAGAACATATTTAATACAACAATATTAAATAATGACTTACATTCAATAAAAGAACAATGACTTTACATTCAATAAAATCTCCAATGCAACAATATCTATATTGTATATTTGGTAAGATATTATTAAGTATTTTGAAAAAAGAAAGAGAAAGAAATTTATTGATTGAGTAAATTAATGTTTGATATTGTCCTGATAATGTCATCTCACGACATTTTTCATAACAATGTTAAATATATAATATACCAAATAAGTATTTTTGTTTTAATAAATTGTCATATTATTCCATGACTTACACTATGCATTGTAGAGGCTCTTAGAGCGCTTCCCAAATTTTGTTGCCATGAAAAGGGATCCAATTTCCATCTTTTTCTCCAAACTATTTGAGCATCCTTTGGTACCATTCCAACTATATATCTCTTCAGTCTTCATCATTATATTCGTATAATCACTTCAAATGTCATGATCTAGGATGAAAAATGGTAATTCTATTAACAACAGGATCTAGGTTTTATTCTAGCAGGATTTTAATTTTCTTTATTCCTTTAGGATTTTTGTTTCCTTGTCCCTTTTTTATTTTATTTTTCCTATCCATATTAGAATTAGGTAATTATTTTTACGCTCCATACTAGGAGGAGGTCATTTGTACTGTGCCTATAAAAAGAGAGCCAATACAGTTTAATTATTCCATCATTCAATCAATAAAGTTTCTTTAGTTCTCTTGACTTAATTGATGAGTTCCAAGTTTTCTTTACTTGTTAACGCTTTAGTTGGAATTCTTTGCCTTCATCCTATGTTAACTTGTTGGGAGAAAATTCATCAATACAATGATCACAGCGGAATATGAATTATCCTTCTTGTGAGAACCTAGTAGGAGATAAAGAAATAGAGCAAAAAATCAAACAATAATGTGAAAAATAAATGAACACAACATTTAACATGCTTCGCCAATTTGCTACATCCACAACTCCAACTCCAATAAATTTTCCACTATAACAATAGAATGAGTACAAATAATCTCTAATAACATCACTGGCGACATGGCAAAGCTTCAAGAGCAGCAATACAAGTCACAACTCTTCTCAAGAATAGAGATTCTTGGAACACTGCTTCAAAATTAATGGAAAAGTCTCACAACAAAATTCATCTCTATTCTGATGACTATTTTCTCCAAAACGGGCCCTATGATCTTGATGTTGACCATTAGATTTGAAGAATAATGGGTGCTAAGAAGTTGTTCAAAATTTCACGCTGATGGGATGACGGAATCATGAGATAGGACATCGTTTCTCATCTTTACAACTCCATAGTTGCCTACAGTGTAAGACATCAAATGCTCTCTGTGAGATACGATATGAACGGTAGCCCACTATCAACTCCCCAAGTGACATTGTTATGACTTGCTGAATTCACGCCATAAAAATTATCGATGAGGTAGAATTTACGAACAACAATAGCTGCTTGATGACCAGTGCTCTTCCGATCTTTCACCTTTTCTTTGCCTTTGTTATTTTGTTGTCCCTTTTCAACGTCGACAATCCTTCTTCATGTGTCATTTTCTGCCACAAAAATAGCACTCAATGTTGGCAAATCTGTTTAACTTGCTCTGACCTTTTCTTTTATTCTTAGAACCACAGTTCAGACTCCTCTTCTAGTTTTCTACAATCTAGGCTTTAGATTGTGAAGAATTTCTATTTGCCTTTCTTCTCATCTCTTTATTCAAGACACTACGTTTTGCCAAATACAAAAAAAAACACCATTCAAAGCTGAGTTGGACAATGATATCTTTAATGTTTTCCAAGAGTCTGGCAAAGTTTCAAGGAGCCATAATCCTTGGATCTCGTCTTCAAACCTGCCAACTGATTAACGATGCCCTGAAAAGCATTTAGGTGATCAGTTAAAGGAGTTTCATCTCAATATCGTAAGCCATCATCTGTGTTATTAAGAAAAGCTTATTGTTTCTCGTCTTCCGAGTATATAGTTTCTCGAGCTTGGTCCATAAACTCCATGCATGCGATTCTTCAATGATATAGGTCAACATATTATCATCTACCCACTATCTAATGTAACAAAAAACTTGTCAATGAAGCAAGTTTCAGTCTTCATTAGTTTTATCGGTGGGTTTTTTGTCAGCAAATTTTTCGTAATAGTTCGTCACATAAAAAAGATCCTTCATCTTTCCTTTCCAGATATGATAATTGGAACCATTCAATGTGACCATTCTACTTGTATTAACCACCATTGTTTAGCACAAGAATAAATTCGGTGTGTAGGGGAATATTAATTATCCCTCTTGTCAGAACTAAGTAGGAGAAAAATAAATAGAGCAAAAAACCAAAAAATAACTTGAAAAATAAATAAACACAAGATTTTGCCTACATCCACAACCCCAACTCCAATCAATCTTCCACTATAACAATATAATGGACATAAGTAATCTCCAGATAACACTAGAGACACGAAAAAGCTTTAAAAGCAACAATACAAGTCACAACTCTTCTCAAGAAGGGAAATTCTTAGAGTACCACTTCAAAATCAATGGAAAAGTCTGACGACAAAATTCTTCCTTGTTCTAATGATTAGTTCTGCAAAACAGATTATTGGATTGTGATCTTGACCGTTGGATTTGAAAAATAACGTGTTGGGAAGATGTTTTCCAAATTTCAAGCCGATCAGACTATAGATTTATATGACAGTTGATCGACACTACCCAAGCTGCCTACTTACACAAATAGGGCTTCAACTTGCTCTTATTTCTTCTAATGCTTGGAGTTGATTACGGATGCAACCGGTTGAATTTTTTAGGTCATTTAGGTTGTCTAATCTTTCTTCTTGGTCTTTTTCTTCATGCCTTTGGCTTCTCTCACTCATGGCTTCATTTTTACAAGATGTCTTCCGTCTTCCTTCAAGTTCACTAACATTGTGTCTTTGGTGCTACATATGTTGAGTCTCAAAGAAAATTAACCCTACTAGGCTTGCCTAATGCTCAAGAAGAATTCCCATAATTGAAAGTAAAGTCCTCCGTTTATTTTATACTTGCAATATTTTCCCCAATCAACCAAATTAATTATTTTGACTCTTATTCAATTAACTTGTTGGGTTTGGGTCACAATCTACCACACTTGTAGGCATATACCCAACAAATATCTCCCTCTGCCTCAATAGTGGAAGGCGTTGTCATCCCAGCACTGGAACGACAAACTTTAAGCTTTTCTATTGGCAAATATTTTCTCATCATATCTATACTATTATGATCTGTATGAATTTTCACAACTTTTAAAGACTTTGAATTTAATGTATCTCTAATATGGTGATATCATACATCAATGTGCTTCAATTTTACATGAAATGAAGTATTCTTGTCAAGATAAATTGCACTTTGACTATTGCAAAACAAGATATATTTATCTTGCTTGAACCCAAGCTCTCTAACAAAGCTTTCATCCACAGCATCTCTTTACTAGCTTTAGTTACTGCAATAAATATTGCTTCTGTAGTAGAAAATGCAACACATTTCTGTAATATTGACTGTTATAACACCGCTCCACCTGAGAAAGTAACCAAATGACTAGAAGTGGATTTATGAGAATCAACATCTCCTACCATGTCTACATTAGTATAGCTAAGTATCACCGGTTTTCCATTCTTAAAGCCAAGTCTCAAGTTTGAAGTGCCACGAAAGTACCTAATGATCCATTTAACTGCATTCCAATGCCCCCTTCCTAGATTAGTAAGAAATAAAATGACACTGCCAACTGCATGTGCTATATCTGATCTTGTACAAACCATACCATATATCAAGCTTCCCACTGCGAAGGCATATGGAACTTTTTCCATATCTTTCTTCTCTTCATCTGGTGAAGGATTTTGTTTGATACTCAATTTGATGTTAGCATGAACAAGAGAGCTAACAGCTTTACTCTTATTCATGTCGAACTTTTAAGATATCTTCTCAATATAATTCTCCTATAACAAAAATAGCTTCTTTGCATTTCTATTTCTAATGATACAGATGATAAGGATCTGCTTTGCTGGCCCCAAGTCTTTCATGGCAAAAGACTTACTCAATTGCTACTTCAACTTCTCAATCTCGAGGCATTCTTACCAATAATCAGTTTTGTCATTAACATAGAGTAGGAGAATGAACAAAGTCATCATTTGAGAACCTTTGCATAAATACACAATGGTCAAAAGTAGTTTTCTTGAATCATTGTCTCCCTAGTAACTAATTCAAACTTATTATACTATTGTCTTGGCACTTGCTTAAGGCTGTAGAAATTTTTCTTTAATTTGCAAATATAATTCTCCTTTCTTTTTAGTTCAAATCCCTCTAGCTGCTCCATGCAAATTTCTTCTTCTAAGTCTCTATGAAGGAAGGTTGTTTTCACTTCCACATATTCAGTTTCTAAGTCAAGAATAGCTGCTAATGCAAGAACCACATGGATAGAAGATATTGTCACAACTGGAGAAAATATCTCTTCAAAGTCAACACTTTTTTCTAAGTGAATCCCTTAACAACCAATCTTGACTTATACCTAGGATGTGAACTATATGTTCATCTTCTCTCACTCTGTATGCCAATTTGTTCTTTAAGGCTCTCTTTTCTCTGAGTAATTTTACCATCTCAAAAGTATAATTTTCGTAAAATGACTGCGTCTTATCTTTTATTGCATTAACTCATTCTGCCTTATGTTCATCTTCTATAGCTTCTTCAAAGCTCTACAGCTCTCCTCAATTAGTTAATAATAAGTACTCATCACGAAAAGATCAAGTAGAAGGTTGTTTGTTTTTTGTAGACTTTCTTTGAGGAACTACTGGTGGAGCCTCTAGTATAGGTCATTTGATCATGAGTATGATCATCTATCTCAAGCTGAGTAGGATTATCTGCCTCATCAATACCATGTGGGTTGTCTGTCTTTATCGATACTAGCATCAAAGAAACTATATCCAAATCAACTAAATCATCAGAAGAATCTAGCACTGGCATCTCAGTCCTTTCAATATCTCTATGGCTTGATCTTCAACAAACACAACATCTTGGCTTCTAAATCATTTCTTCTCAATAGGATCATATATCTGGTAGCCGAAATCATCATGACCATATCCCACGAATATGCACTGACATGCCTTGACATCAAGTTTTGGTCATTTGTCTTTGGGAAGATGCACAAGTGCCTTGCATCCAAAAACATGTAGGTGATCATAAAAGACGTCTTTTCATGAACAAACTTTATTTGAAATCTCTGAGCCTAAGATAACACATGGTGAAATGTTCAACAAATACACCGTTGTATTCAGTGCCTCACCCTATAATTAATTTGGTAGGCTTGCACTTGAGAGTAAGTATCTAACTCTTTCAACAAGAGTTCTGTTTATTCTTTTAGCAACGCCATTCAACTAGTTTCCCTTTAAACAGAAGACTGAAACTGCTTGAATACATCTAGAACCTAATCCTTTAATTTCAAGTTATAAAACCACATCTTCTTTGAATGATTGTCAATGAAGGTCAGGAAATAGAGGGCATATCCAAGTGTCCTTGTCTTTATAGGATCACAGAAGTCGGAGTGACTTAAGTCAAGTATACCTATTGCTCATAAAGAAGGGAGATATTTGAAGCTGACTCTAGTTTGCTTCCCTGCCATACAGTGGTCATACTTTTTTAACTGTGTATGCTTTATCTCTGATAGGACATTCTTCTTAGTTAGCAATCTCATCCCCTTTTCACTCATATGACCGGGCCTCTTGTGATAATACCATCATTCTCCACAATATTAATTTGGTCTCTAGAGAGTTTAGCATGGAATATGTAAAGTGATGATGGTTGTTTGTCACCCCTTGCAACTACCATAAAACCTTTGATGAGTTTGTATTTTCTATTGCTAAAGATATTACAGTATCCATCATCACTGAGTCTAGCAACAGAAATTAGATTTACCCACATGTCAGGGACATGCTTTTACATCTTTTAGATGCAATTTCATGCTATTGCCAGTCTCCAAGCAAACATCTCCAATAGTATCAACTTTTGACAGGACATCGTTTTCCATATTTACAACTCTGTAGTTGCCCACAGTGTATTATGTGAAATGCTTTCTGTTAGACGCGACATGAATGATAGCCCCCTTATCAACTGCCCAAGGGAAATTGTCACGACTAG
>CAVNYN010248395.1:0-22806 GCA_963692815.1 Nyctanthes arbor-tristis
ATTGCTAAGCCTTCAGTTTGCCTTGAAATTTCTTGTTCCATTTTGTTGGATATTGCTGCCCACATTTGGCTCTTGTAAGACAACTTTTGTTATACTTGATGTTGTCTCTACTTAATTTTTCAAATGAGCTTCCATTAAATGAGGTAACTGCTCGTGTTCGTCTCTGGAGACTTGACCTTTCATAAGGGCTTGGGTCTGGATGGTTTTTAGATACGAAATTAAATATGCTGCATTTGCTATATTAGAGTGCCATATACCTAGTAAAGGACTCAGTTATCTTGCCCCGAACAATACACATACATTCTGAAACCATTCCATAAGACAAGTTTTAGAAGATGGAATTTTAGCTTTTGAGAAGATTCAGCAGACTTGGGGAAACTAATTCTGTGTTAGGCTTCTAATCGGAGGAAGAGGGGCCGGTGGCGATGCATAAATCATTTTTTGGCGGATGCCTGCTTGCAAATAACTCTAAATCAATAAAGTTCTCATACTGAAAGTGAACAACGCTAAATCCTGTGTTATTTATTTGTTCTTAATTTTTATTTCATTTGGTTGTACTGGATTAGGGATATACTTCACAATCAGGAAAAAGGTATTGAGGAGATGGAAAAAAATAGTGATCCTTGAGAGATGTTTTGAGGCGCATCAATAAAGGCTGCAATTTTTCAATAAACAATCTAAATGCTAGGAAAGGCTGTCTCTGGATCCACAGATACAAATGTGGCACTTATTGCTTCCTGCTCCTGAGCATTGCTAATGTTCCTTTTAGACCTGTGCTGCCCAGCTGTTGACAATCTTGATAGCTGAAATGTGAATAGCAAGAATAATGTCATTTATTTAGACTGGAGACCGGTCTGCAATCTAGTTGTCATTTCCTTATTGAGTCTCAAATAAATTAATGATCCTATGTATTTATAGATCTCTACCCATCCCCCAATGTAGTGATGCCAACTAGACTGGAGACCGATTTTTCTATGCCAGTATAGATAAATAACATTACTCTATTTCAGACTGATTTTTCGTCAAAACTGCTCCAAGATCTTAAAGACGGGGAACCATGTGTTGCTAACTCCAAACACTTGGGGCATATTGGTGGAATTTCACCGTTGCTAGAAATATGATAGAAGTTACTTTCTTTTGTGTCATTTCTATTAAAGTTACAACTAGTTGGAATTCAATGCCACAGGTTCAGAAGAAAAAGATATGGGAACAAGTTCAACCTCACCTAAGGACAGACGATTCTTGTGTTGCTGCACTCGGAAAGCATTGCATGCGAACATCAGCAGGTTTAATAGTCTCTGAATCTCTCAAGAATGTGAGGATATCATAATCAAAATTCCTAGAATTTCATTTTTCTTTAACTTCAAGTGTAATGAACTTGATAAGTTTTGACTAGGGAAAATGCTGATTGATGTGTGTGTAGTGTTGCTGCCATGATATGAGAATTCTTTTTGAGTGATGCTACGCTAACATAATGCAAAAATATAAATGATGAAACAGTGGATGTTCGGCATACTTGTCCATCATTTCGCTATTTTGTAGAATTCTTTGTTATTGTCTTTATTCAAATCTTACCATTATTTTTCAATTTCACTACGAAAAAGTAGTATTTTAATGAGTCTCGCTATTTGTAGGCAATTATTAAGTCAATTTCCTACAAAATAAGGTAAATTCATTATATTATTATTCTTAAATTATTTTTGCCTAATTACACAATATGCGAGGGTAAGATTGTCTACAAATAATATTTTCCTATTTTATTTTCCTACGTAGGAGCGTCTCTAGACTCTAATGTAAATACTAAATTCTTGTCGCATGACAAAAAAGCATTTAAAAAGTGTTTACTGTATATTCTATCTCTAGCAGTAGTTGGCTATAATTCTAAAGGTTGAGTGACGGGTTTCATACTATGGAGTCAAAATATTTTGGTATTCTAAGAGTACTAAGCTTCATACTCTTAATAAATGAAAAACTAGCAAGTAGATACAAATAGTTTAGTTAATCGATTCAAATTTTTCCTTAGAGCTATTGTCAATTCAAAAAATAAAAAAATAAATAAATAAAAGAAAAGAAAAGAAAAAAAATTGGTACTATCTCCATCCCACAAAAATAATTCCCCCTTCTTTAATTTTTATAGAGATTTAAAAACGTTCATTTTTTCTTAATACAAGGGAATATAAAGGGAGGGAAATTAGGGGATGGATATGTGCGGTTCAAATTTGGAACCTCCCGCTCGAAATGTAAACATCTAACAATTACAATATAATTCGAATCACAAGAAAAATTCATTTAATAATATTGAAATTGGAGAAGTACATTTAACATTATTTTACTCAGTATCATTTTATTTATTAATTATTCAACTTTAATTTATTTTTTTGATAATAATGCACATTGAATATGCCCATTTAAGAAAATCTGAAACTTCAACTAGATTTAAAAAAAAAAAAAAAGTGATCTAATAAAAAATAAATATAGGACTATATAAACTTTTTTCCTAGAGCTATTTTTCAAACTGATTTTTCAATTCCAAAGAGGAAAAAAGGGGCCCAAATTTTGACTTTTCAAACACCTTTTCCCATAAAATTTCAATATTACCCTTATGTTACCAAAATTCCACTTTGTAGCATAGTGATATTTATGTAATTTTAATTGAGTAAATTAATTTTTGTTGAAGAGAAACTCATAACAAGAGGTCTTCGATGCCTTGAAGGAGAAACCGGTAAAAGCAAAGGAGCAAAGGCGGGAAAAATAAAAAGAGGAAGGAATAGGAGAAAGATGAAGTTCATTGTCAATGCATGGAGCAATGGCAACGCCCGGGCAGGACTTCTCCAACTGGGCACATGCGAATTGGAGTTCTCCTCCATACTACCCGTAAACGGTTGCTCGTTTTCATCTCCCCTGTCCTTCTACCCTCCTGCCCTTCCCCCAACTTTCGCATCGTTCAGTTTAGCCCCCCTATTTGTAAGCACCTCTTTTTCATGTTCCAATTATAATTTGTTACATTATGTTGTTCGGAATTGATTTTAGCGGATTTTTGTTTCATGGTTTTTGGGTTGCGTAGTAGGTGTTGAAAGGATAAAGAGTTTATTTTTCTGTTAGGATTTTATTTCAGTTTTCAATAAATCTTATCAGGATAGTGTTAGTATTTGACCTATTCTTTACCATGTGGATTAGTATTTGACTTATTCTTTATGCATTTTCTGATTTCTGTTAGGTTGTAAAGGCTATATATAGCCAAGTCTATTCATTGAATAAGATGAACTCAGTGATTTACTTTTAATTCTCATTCTTATTCTTAACATCGTGGTATCAGAGCCCCTACTGGGCCTGACTAGACAAAGCAGTAGTCTTTGTAGTTACAGCTAGAGAAATGACAACTGAAGGAAATTTCGTGCAGCCAGCTATTCCTCGCTTCGATGGTCATTACGACCATTAGAGTATGTTGATGGAAAATTTTCTGATGTCCAAGGAATAATGGAGCCTGGTGGAGACTGGCTACGTTGAGCCAGAAAATGGAGCAGTGCCAACAGAAGCACAACAAAAGAAACTTGATAAGTTGAAGCTCAAGGATTTGAAGGTGAAGAACTATCTTTTCCAAGCTATAGATCGTACAATTCTCGAAACTATACTCGAGAAGAGTACTTTTAAGTAAATTTGGGACTCTATGAAGAAGAAATTTGAAGGGAATGCAAGAGTTAAGAGATCTCAACTTCAAGTCCTCCGTAGAGATTTTGAAACTTTAGAGATGAAGGCAGGTGAAGGAGTGTCCGATTATTTTTCGAGGGTGACGTCAGTTGTCAATAAGATGAGAGTATATGGAGAACAAATGCAAGATGTCACAGCAGTAGAGAAAATCCTTCGTTCCTTAAGCGAGAAGTTCAACTATGTTGTCTGCTCGATTGAGGAATCAAAAGATATCGATCAACTCTCAATTGATGAATTGCAAAGTTGACTACTTGTTCATGAGTAGAAATTTCAAAGGCAGACTGGAGAAGAGCAAGCACTAAGGATAACTTCTGAAGTTAGAACAGGAGGAAGAGGTCGAGGATTAGGATCATCCAGAGGATAAGGAAGGGGCAGAGGATTCCAATCCTACAACAAAGCAACTAGAAGCAAATTATGTAGAGCTGGAGGAGGAAGATGATATGTTGCTAATGGTATATGTGGAAATGAATGAGGCTAGAAGGGAAGATGTCTGGTTCTTGGATTCAGGATGTAGCAATCACATGTGCAGAGATAGGAGAATGTTTTGTGATCTCAACGAGGGCTTCAGACAAACGATGAAGTTGGAAACCATTCAAGTATGTCGGTGTTGGGTAAAGACAATGCTAGACTAAAAGTAGGTGACCTCACCCATGTGGTTACTGAAGTTTATTATGTGCCTGATTTAAAAAACAACCTGTTGAGTATTGGACAGTTGCAAGAAAAGGGTCTGGCCATTCTAATTCAACACTGGAAATGCAAGGTATATCATCCAGAGAAAGGTTTGATAATGCAAACTGAGATGACAGCGAACCGAATGTTCATATTGCTTGCGATAGCAATTCTCTAAAAGCCTGCTTGTTTTCACACAACTACACAGGACACAGCTTATTTATGGCACTACTGGTATGGACACTTAAGTCATAAAAGGATGAGGACTCTCCAATACAATAAGATGGTACATGGCATTCCTTATTTTAAAGCTCCAACACATGTGTGTACTGATTGTATGATTCGGAAGCAGCATCGAGATCCAATTCCAAGGAAGAGTTGTTCATACAGACATTTGTGGACCTATATCACCTGTTTCAAACAATAAGAAAAAGTACATTATAAGCATTATTAATAACTTTACTAGGAAAGCTTGGACTTATTTCTTAGTAGAGACCTACACGACGCTCTTCCGATCTCAAGCATTTCAAGAATTATGTGGAGAAGGAAACAAGTAGTTATGTAAAATGTTTACGCACTGATCGTGGAGGAGAATTCACTTCACTTGAGTTTAATGAATTCTACAAGAAGCATGGAATTAAAAGACAGTTGATGGCAGCATACACTCCACAACAGAACGGATAGCTGAAAGAAGAAACCGGACAGATTATGAATATGGTCAATGCATACTCTCTGAGAAGAAGATTCCAAAGTTTTTCTGGCCAGAAGCTGTTAATTGGACAACATATGTTCTCAACAGAAGTCTAACACTAGCAGTGAAGAATATGACGCCTCAAGAAGCTTAAAGCAGAAGCAAGCCCTTGGTTGAACACTTTAGGGTTTTGGATGTGTAGCACATGTACATGTACCGGATGCAAAAAGAACCAAATTGGAGGATAAGGGCTTCATTTTTGTACCTTTGGGGGTAAGTGAGGAGTCTAAAGCATATAGACTCTATGATCCTGAAGCTAAAAAGATTGTTATTAGTAGGGATGTTGTGTTCGAGGAAGAAAAGTTGTGGAATTGGGATAAAAGCTATAAAGGGCAATTGTTAGCTGATTTAGAATGGGGTGAAGATGGGACTAGTGTTGTTGATGGTGAAGAAAATAATGAAGATGTGAGTGCACAAATTGAAGAGGCAGTGAACAATTCTCTAAGTCTTGAAAATGAAAACATGTCATTTGGTTCTGATGAACAAAGAATTTGAAGAACTCCATTATGGATGGGAGATTATGTAAGAGTTGAAGGTCTCTCAGAAGAAGAAGATAAGGAAAATATAGCAATGGAGACCTCAACTGATCCTATCCACTTTGAAGAAGCAATGAAACATGAAAAATGGAGGGCAGCTATGGATTCTGAAATGGAGGCTATCAAAAAGAACAACACTTAGCAGCTTACTGAACTACCAGCTGGTGTAAAGAAAATTGGGGTTAAATGGGTCTACAAAACCAAGCTAAAGGAGACAGGAGAAGTGGATAAGCACAAGGCTCGATTGGTGGGAAAGGGATATGTGCAACTGCAAGGAATTGATTATAATGAGGTGTTTGCACCTGTTGCAAGAATGGATACAGTGAGGATGATTTTAGCTTTTGCAGCACAAAAAGGATAGACAGTCTATCAGCTTGATGTAAAATCTTCTTTTCTCCTTGGAGAATTAAGTGAAGAAGTATACGTGGAGCAGCCTAAAGGTTGTGTCTACAAAGATAATCCTTAAAAAGTCTACAAATTAAGGAAGGCCCTATATGGGCTTAAACAAGCTCCATAAGCTTGGTTTAGTCGAATCGAAACTCATTTCTTAAAAGAAGGTTTCCAAAGTTGCCATAGTGAATCCACTTTATTCACCAAGCTAAACAGATAAGGTAAAATTCTAATTATCAGTTTATATGTGGATGATTTAATCTTTACTGGCAATGATCAATTAATGTTTGATGAGTTTAAAAAATCCATAGTGCGTGAGTTTGATATGACGGATTTGGAAATGATGATATATTTTCTTGGAGTCGAAGTGTTGCAGGGATCTAACGGAATTTAGATTAGCCAAAGGAAGTATGTGATGCAATAGGAAAAGGAAAAAGATGGAAATGGAAAACCTATTTTAGAAGAACTTAGAATTAGTGCTTATTTAGAAGTCGTATTTGTTATTTATTTATTTATCTTTTTATTTATTTATTTTCTTGACTTTGCTGACAAGTTAGGGTTTTACTGTAATTAGGTTATTTTGAACCCTATAAATATAGGGCTTATTTCATTGTATTGATCACCCTATTTTTATGAATAAACATTATTTCAAGAATTCATCTTGATTTTTCTCAAGAACTTGTGAGTTCTTATCTTAACAACTTGCGGGTTGTTTGAGCTTGCGAGCTCACCCTTTGGTTCGGCATAAATTTTGGTATCAGAGATATGTCGTCTCTTTTGGCCTATTTGGTGTTAAGGCGTTTGTCGAAGTAATAGCACGTTTTTTCCAAATCGAACCTCCGACTACACCCCACATCCTCCTATCGTAATCACTATTTCACACTCCCGTCAAACTTAAGACACAGACCACCGCCCTTTAATCTTCCTCTCTATTCTATTTCTTCCTTTTTCTTTTAAAAAAAAATTCTGCTGCTTCTTAAAGACACAACAACTCTGTATCTCTTTAGTACATATATTTTAGCTTTGAAAAAAAAAAGGAATGCAAACACATCGTGAAAAAGGAAGAAAAAAGTTAATACTCAGATTCAGCTAAATCCAACAGAAGACCTAAACCCACTACACCACATTACCCACAAAACCCTTCTTAAACCTAACCCAATTCAAGGCCCAAAACTAAAAAGAAAAAAAATAGCCCAAATAACACCAACCCAATAACCAGCCAGCCCAAATCCCAGCCCAAAACATCATCTCCTCCATCCAGCGTATGTGTGCCTTCGACAATCCGTCCACCACTGCAGCCCAAGGTCGACAGCCAAAAGCCTAAGGCCTATTGCCATCTGCTTGCCACGCCACGCCACGCCACAACGTTTCTACCACCGCCATGCCGATCTTCTACCTCATTGCGTTCTTCTTTGGAGTTTATACTAACCTCGGCTGGTTTTGCCGTGCATCTACAACTCTGCCACGCCGCCACGCCTCTTCTGCCATTGCTGCCACACCTCTTTTGCCGTCACTGCCAGGCGGTCCTACTCTGTGAGTCATCGCTGCTCTATTACAACTCCCATCACTGAGTGTATGAAACAATGTGATTTTACATGGACCCTTTCTGCTCAAAAAACCTTTCAAATCATTAAGCAAAAATTAATTGAGGCTCCTGTTTTGCGTCACCCTGATCTTTTCAAAGTTTTTGAGTTTCGTGTGATGCATCTGGGGTGGGTATATGTGGTGTATTAAATCAAAAAGGTCATCCTATAGCCTATTTTAGTGAAAAACTAAATGAGGCTCCGCAAAGGTACTCCATTTATAATAAGGAATTCTATGCCATCATCCAGTCCCTTGGGCATTGGCGATATTATTTATTACCTAAAGAATTCATTCTTTACTCAGACTATGAAGCTCTTCGTTACATCAATTCCCAGAGATCGGAAGAGCTCCCGCATGCTAAATGGGTTGAATTTCTTCAAGAGTACACCTTTGTTCTTCATCATTATTCTGGCCTTGAGAACAAAGCTACTGATGCTCTCAGTCGACTAACTACTGTTCTTCATTCTATGGAAACTACTATAGTTGGTTTTGATCGACTAAAAGAGGACTACCCCACATGTCTTGATTTTGGAACCATTTTCAACGACCTCTTAGATAATCCATCTCGTGATCACATTTGTTTCTTTATTAAAGATGGTTATCCTTTTAAAGGGACTAAATTGTGCATTTCCCGTACTTCCCTTCTTGATTTCCTCATTTGGGAATTGCATGCTGGAGGTCTTGCTAGCCATTTGGTCGTGATAAAACCATTGCTCTAGTTGAGGATAGGTTTTATTGGCCTTCTCTTAAGTAGGATATTGCTCGCATTCTGTCTCAATGTCGCACTTGTCAATTGGGAAAGGCTTCTCACCAAAACACTAGCATGTATACTCCACTTCTATCCATCATACTCCTTGGCGTGACCTTAGCATGGACTTTGTTCTAGGATTGCCTAAACCTCTAGAGGTCATGATTCTATTTTTGTAGTGGTTGATCGTTTTTCAAAGATGGCTCATTTCATTCATTGTTGTAAGTCTTCTGATGCAACCTATGTAGCTAAATTGTTCTTTAAAGAAATTGTTTGTTTGCATGGTTTGCCTGTTACTATTGTCTCGGATCAGGATGTCAAATTTGTTAGTTACTTTTGGAAGACTTTGTGGAAATTGATTGGCACTACTCTTAAGTTTACCTCTACTTTTCATCCCCAAACTGATGGTCAGACTGAGGTTGTGAATAGAAGTTTAGGAAATTTACTTCGTTGCTTAATTGGGGATAAACCAGAAAATTGGGACCTTGTGTTGCCTATCGCTGAATTTGCTTATAATAACTCTGTAAATAGGTACACTAGTCATAGCCCTTTTGAGATTGTTTAGGGATTTTCTCCTCGCCAACCTCTTGACTTAGTTCCATTACCTATTGATTTTAGACCTGCTGCATCTGCTCAAGCTTTTGCTGACCACATTCATAATTTGCATGATGAAATTCATTGTAAAATTGCTTGGAGTAATGAAAATTATAAATTTGTAGCTGATGCTCATAGAAGGTCTAAGGAATTTAATGTTGGTGATTTTGTTATGGTTAGATTGTATCCATATCGAGGCATATTCGAGCCTCTCTAGTTTGCCCTTTTCTCTTTCTGCAGGTCCGCTGACTCGACCACCTCTTCAGTCACCGTCTACTTCATTTCCTCGCCATGATATTGTTGAGTCGATCATCGATGATGCTATTGTCAGTTCTCGTCATGGAGGTTCTAGAAGGTTTTTGGTTCGCTGGAAAGGTCGCCCACCTTCTGAGGATACTTAGCTTCCTGAAGATGAGTTGCGCCAGTTAGATGTACCATTGCTGGAGGAATACTTGGATCGTAACTCGCCGGAGTCGAGTTCTTTTTCGCTGGGGGGAAATGATGCAACAGGAAAAGGAAAGAGATGGAAAGGGAAAACCTATTTTAGAAGAACTTAGAAATAGTGTTTATTTAGAAGTCGTATTTGTTATTTATTTATTTATCTTTTTATTTATTTATTTTCTTGACTTTGTTGACAAGTTAGGGTTTTACTAGAATTAAACCTTTGAACCCTATAAATGTAGGGCTTATTTCATTGTATTGATCACCCTACTTTTATAAATAAATATTATTTCAAGAATTCATCTTGATTTTTCTCAAGAACTTGCGAGTTCTTATCTTAACAACTTGCGTGTTGTTTGAGCTTGCGAGCCCACCCTTTGGTTCGGCATCAATATGCTACGGAGGTATTGAGAAGATTTAGAATGGATAATTGTAATGCAGTTTGCAATCCTATTGTTCCAGGTTTTAAGGTTGTTAAAGATGAAAATGGAATTAAAATAGATGATACATATTTCAAGCAGATTGTGGGAAGCCAATGTTATTGATAGCAACTAGGCCGGGCTTGATGTTTATAGTAAGTCTTATTAGTAGATACATGGAAAAACCAACTAAATTGCATTTACAGACTGCCAAAAGAGCTCTGAGGTACTTAAGAGAAACAACAGGTTTTGGGATTTTCAACAAGAAGGGAGGGAGTGAGAATTTGGTTGGTTATTCTGATAGTGATTATGCAGGTGACTTAGGGGATCGAAAGAGTACATCAGGTTATGTGTTTACGTTTGGTTCAGGAGCTGTTGCTTGGTCTGCGAAAAAACAACCAATAGTCACTCTCTCAACAACAGAGGCTCAGTTTGTGGTTGCTGCCTCTTGCACTAGTCAAGCTATTTGGATGAGGAGGATCTTGGAAAGATTGAGTCAATCGCAGAATCAATGTACAACCATTTTTTGTGACAACAGTTCCACAATTAAGCTGTCAAGAAACCCTGTATTACATGGGCACAAAAAGCATATTGATGTCCGTTTTCACTTATTGCGTGATCTCACAAGAGAAGAGACTGTTGAATTAGTTTATTGTGGCACACAAGAGCATCTAGCAGACATCATGACCAAAGCACTTAAACTGGATGCATTTCAGAAGCTTCGACATCAGCTGGGAATGTGTCAAGTTCCAGAAGTAAACTAGTTGTATCAGACAACTAGATTAAGTGAGGGATTGAAATGATAAAGAGTTTATTTTTCTGTTAGGATTTTATTTCAGTTTTCAATAAATCTTATCAGGATAGGGTTAGTATTTGACCTATTCTTTACCAAGTGGATTAGTATTTGACTTATTCTTTATGCATTTTCTGATTTCAGTTAGCTTGTAAAGGCTATATATAGCCAAGTCTATTCATTGAATAAGATGAACTCAGTGATTTACTTTTAGTTCTCATTCTTATTCTTAACAGGTGTTTGTAATTTGGTCCTAGTGTCATGTTATGAACATCCTTAGTATTTTATTAAGTTATTTCTTTATTTTTGTTCCAGTGAAATTTTCAGCTTCGATGGGGTTTCGACGAAAACAATATATGAAATAGGGGGACTACACCAGATGCTTGGTTTGAAAGAACATGTATTTGTGGCTGTTCCAAGGGATTCGATTTTTTCCCTTCCAGAATATGGGAGTACTGAGAAGATGGGTGCATCATTTGATACCTTTTCTGGATGGCACCTGGTAATGTTTTGTACTTCCCTAGTTGTCATTGTTGCAATTAGAAGTACAGTTTAACTTTTTGGCAGACTAGTTTATTGACTAACTATTTTTACAATGCATGACACATCAAGCCAGAGGATTATATGCAAATGATTTCTTCAATGATGCCAAATATCTGGGCCACGCTGGCAGATGAAGTACCTATGTGGGTTTCAGAGAAGAGGATCAAAACCTCAGTTGATCGTACAGTGAGGTGGTTCAATGATTGCATTACCTCAAGTTTGGCTAACACTGTATGTCTTACAATTTTATCACGTCGTATCGGTTTTTCTATGAACATTTTCCATATTTTTGTTCATCCCTTGAAAATTTGGAAAACGCATACTGCATAATGAATAACTGAAGTATTTCATACATATGAATTCAAATTCTGGCTGATGCAATTATATTACAAACTATATGATTTATCCCAAATCTTGATGAAATTCTTAAAACTTTCATACAAAATGTCAAGATCAAAACCGAATTATCATTTTATTTCCCTTTTTCTGACTAAATTGAACTTTCTTGACTGGAAAAAGATAAGATATAACAGTTCTAGAAAGGAAAGTTGACTATATTATGTATGACCTTGGTTTTGTGCTGAAATATCAACCTTATTTGGGGAAGTAGGTGAGGCTGTTTTATGTTGTTTATTGTTTCTCTTTAATCAATGTGGGTTACCTCTACTATGCATCTTGAAAGCGGAATACTCATTTGATTTATGGACAGATCAAATGGCTGGTTTAAGCTTTTTAGATCTGGCCTTAAGTTTTGGTATTAAAATTTCAAGTTTACTAGAGTAGCGAAACCTTTATATGTTGGTTAGAATTCTTATACTTAACTTATGTGTGGGATTTTACCATTAATATACTACTGCAAAATGGTAGCTCTTTTAAGCACTCCAATCTTCTAATCTAAATTCTCGTTTGATTGTTGTTCGTTTGAGCTTAATGGGCTTTATCGCCATAGTAAAACATGTGATTCCATCTTACATGGTCAATATCATTAAAGGAAGTTGCTTACCCCCATATATGCTGCTTATTTCATTGTATTCTTCATTTTTAATCCATGTGGGGTTATAAACCTTTAACAGATTAGTCTTACAACAAAAGTAGCAACGTTGCAAAATAAAGTACTAAAGAAGAAAAAGCCATTCGTCTAATCCTTATTGAAATTTATGGCAACATTCTATGGTTTACCCATGTTAGCACACAAATTCTATTTCAAAACAAAATTTGTCAACCTAATCTTATCTACGTATCTTGTGCGATCGTCTATAGTACATGAATTTGAACGGCTGATTTTCAAGGAACCTATTTGTATTTCAAAATAGAAAAAGATTGCAACTGGGTTTTATATATTGAAGCAAGAGAGATAATTTGTTAGGGATTAAGATAACTTGAAATCCATACAGAACTCTCTCTCTCTCTCTCTCTCTCTCTCTCTCACAACCTGATAATAAAGTTTCAATCATGTGAGCTAGTCTGGTTGGACCTACTCGCGTAAAATAGTCTTTCCTAAAATATAGGATGTGTATTAGTGATCTAGTCCATGAGACTTATGCGTGGATACATAGATATTGGTAAGTCCAGGCATAAGGCTTGACCAATTCAAAGCAAGCTTTGGAGGCTCTAAATGGCTTCCTTATAGAAGGAGACGTGTCTTGTTTTCCTTCTTCTTTCTTTCTCCCCCCATATTGAACGTGTTGATTCAAATGGTGCTTATACAATCAATTATTTATGCATATGCTCATTATGTATTTTCCTGGATTGATAATAGAAAAATGAAGTTGGGTTTAGGATGAAAGACTTCTTCCGATGAAATGAAACTTTTTCTCTTGTAAACCCTTTTTTTTTTTCGATTTTGATTTATTTCTACATCTCAATGTTGTAGATGAAGTTTTGCAGGGTGTTGCTGCTGGCATTGACCTATTTGATTCTTTGTATGTTGCTAAATCTGAGGATTTTTTCAGTTTCTTCGTTATGATTATTCCCTCAGAATCTGATGAACTCATTAGTCATTATTTGTCAGGTTATTTACCATCTTACAGTAGGAGGCTTTGCACTTGTATTTGATTCAGAGGGAGCCAGGAGTCATGGTTCTGATGATCAACTATGCGATATTAGCAGTGATAAGACGAAGTTCAATCTCAAAGCAACTATTTACCGGTAATTTCTCTTGCTTTCTAGCAATCCATTGTATGATTAACGTGACAACATTATGAAATGAATAATGATGCATATAAACTTATACTCTCTTTGTCCCACAAATATATGCCGCTTCCATTTTTCACACAGATTAGGAAATCATAATTAATGTTGTTGGAAAAGTACAATTTGAGAATATATTTACTAATACACCCTTCCATTTACTTAATATTTCACCTTAATTGTTCTCTTTTGTTGATTACAATACGCAATAAATATGGGTATATTAAAAAAACTAAGAAATTAATTAAGGAACGTAGACTATAATTTGGGTCTGGTGAAAAAGGAATAGTGGACTATTTTTCCTGGCCAAATGGAGTAGTTGTTATTCAGGGTGAAGATTTCATGATTATGTTACTTGGTCAACAATCATGTTACTTTTTATTTGTTAGATTTTTCGATGTCAATCATACATTTACTTCTTTATATTTTCATAGGTGAACTCTTTCGGTACTTGTTTTTGTAAAAAAGATGTGTCACTGATTCTCAAGGGTTGCAACTGTTACACGTGCCAGAATCCTACGAAAGCATATATAAATCATTTGCTTAACGTTCATGAAATGTTGGCTAAGATTCTATTAGAAATGTATGTACCAATTTTTTCTCACATTCAATCTCAGTCGTTTTTGTCATGAATTGCTCATGCCTGAAATGACATTCTATGCCCCTTTTTCAGACATAACACTCAAAAGCAATCAAAAGCAAAATATTATATCAAATACAAGATAGTGAGATATACACTAAAAGGTAAACAAAGAGATCAATAAATGCAACCAATGCTTGTATGACCCCACATGATCTCACAAGAAACTCTTCCAGATGTGTTTAATTCCCAAGCGAACTAATCTCTTGACTTACCATCTCCACAGCTCACAGGTTGCTCATACAACCTATTCAACTGGTAACCTACTAAAAACTAAGCTCAACGAGGCTATCCTTTATTACTAATCTCAACACATGAGCCACCCAAAGCCTCCCTTCCACTCAATGAGATGACTGGAGTTTCGCGTAAAACTCCCCGAGCTCGCCAGTACTCTCACCCGAGCCAACACAACTTCTACTAGAGCTCTTACCTGAACTTTCCACTGAAACTCATCAAGACTCTCTACTAGAGCTCACAAAACTCAACACCTAGACATGTTTTCCTAGACAGAGAACCAATACCACCCCGTGCGTAAAACCAATGCACCACCTTACCATCTCTAGCACTATCATGCTAGTCACCACCATCTCTCAAATGTATCACGCAATCCCACAAGCCATGCATGTAACACTAAGTAACACATGCAATACGAGATCCAAACATATATAAATAGTAAAACGCAAATAGTAAGACAATCAAAGCATCTAAATCACACAAAGGATTTAAATAACATTTAATCACACGAAGGATTAGATAAACACAAAATTGGCAATTAATTCCTAAATCTAGCGCAAGCAACAATTACCAAGCCATGGCAACCACCAACTCCTATCGATCACCCTGTAAGATGATCCACTAGTGCATAAACTAGAAAAAGGAATTAGCCAATTCACCGAGCGGACCAATCTGCCAGTCAGTACCAAAGGAGAAAGGAAACATTTTCAGCCACCAAGCCCAAACACAAGCACCACAACGCTCGCCAAGCCATCAGACCACCATACCGCGCCTTTAAACGGTACTGTTACAGTACGTTCGTCACTGTAAAAGTGTCCAAAATTCACAAACTTGACACCTGTAGAAAGCCTATCTAGAGACGAGTCCAACATCACTAACCACGCCGTATAAAAAACACTGGACATACTGGCAATCCCTGTCAGATAGTTTTGCGCCAGTGCTGAACAGGAACCAAAACCACTACTCACTGTTTCACATGTTTTTCATTGCCTTACTGGTGTCCAAAATTGACAAACTTGGTACCGTTGGAAAGCCCATGAAAAGAGGAGTTCGAAGCCACCTTTTGCGTAGCCGTCAGACTTTGGATGCGCCACCACCTTTTGAGAAATTTTCAACAGCCACGTCACTTACTCCTATCACGTGCTACCTCTAGCTCCAATCGTCCCATACTCCAGACCGCTAGAAAGCCCTCGGCGCCAGGAGTTTGGATTTGGTCTCGGATCATCCAAAAACTACCGGATTAGAGAGTTATGGCCATACAAAGATGGCGGGTTTGCTCCTCCTGCGTGCGCAGCCGTGATCTTCGACAGTCCCACTTCTAAACTCGATTTCTTGCTCCCAAATCTCCACCTAGGCTCTGATACAAATTGTTAAGGTTTAATCCTCGCATACACAAAATTAAATTGAAGGACTGAATACAATAAACCAAATTAGTTTATAAGAAATCGAGAATGGTACATAAAACGGAATAAACGGTACGACAACTCTTCTATCGTCTCTCATATCCAATTGTTTCGGCTAGATTTCGGTCGCCGGCACATTGTAGTGGTGGACCATGAAGGTCGAGGCTGAGGTACCGCTCCACAAGACAATACAAAAGAGCCGACGTATTGTCCCCACTTAAGGTTAGACACACGATACCCTAAAAAGAATTAGGGTAACGTTTTTATAGTGCAATCATCATGGGCCTTCGAGCATCTGGCCCGGAGTCTACTACCTCCAGACGACCCACTAAGTCACTTTTGAGCTAGTCTAGTTGTCAATTGTAGAATGTGTATAATATAATTCAGTCCAAGGCTTACAACTTATAATAAAAAATAGATCTGAATTATTTCCCATCTTTGCCCCGGGTTTATTAGGTAGAAAAAACCTAACATCAACTCTTATATAGTTCCTTATTATTTGTTATTTCCTTGTTAACTTTTCTCATGCCAACATACTTCTATTTTGTCAAATTCTAAAATCAATTGGTTTTTCCCTTATTGGTTTGTTTAGTCCTTACAACTTGATTTGTAGCTCAAAATGAAAATTTGAAGTTCAAATTAACGAAAGAAGTATAGGACGCTAGCTTAAAGTTGGGAATAGACTCGGAATAGTTTTGAAAGAATAAGATTGAAGGAATCAAACCTTGTTAGTTGTTATTCGTAAACGACCAACTGGGAGTCCTAACCCATTTTGAATAAAGTTTGAATAAATTATAAAATATTGGGTAATTAAATTGTTAAGACTTTGAATATTTGCTCAACCCAATTTTTGGGAATCTACCTTATATTAGGGTTAGAATAATACTAAGGAATGATGGAAGACTCGTGTATGAAGAAATTAGAAGAAGAAAACAAACTAATTACTCTGGCACCTCGCGTGCTCCTAATGGTAAAAGAAATGAAAGTGCATAGTGAAAGCAATTTGCGTACTGATATTACAAAGAAGAAATGGAAGGAAGTACCTTTAGTTTAGATATTTTGAAAAAAAAAATGAAGTTCTGGAAAAAGGAAACACAAAGGTGATTGTGAATTTCGAAGGCAAAATTCTTTTAAGGGGGTAGATTGTAACATCCTACAAAATCTTAAAAACAAAATTAAGCAACGTGGTTGTTATTTTGATAATGATAGGGAAATTACTTGAATTTGCATCAACTATGTCATAAGGTTAAATGATCATTGCTCAAATGATGCCTAAAATAAAAGTGTGATTATTGACTAGTATGACTTGAAACATAACAACCTAATTATAAGATCATACTAAGTAGGAGGACTTTATGAGTAATAAATAATTAAGAAACCCTAAAAAGGCCACTTGTTCGTCTTAGAAAAAAATCATATGAGTAATTAATAGTTATCAGTTTCCTTATATGTTATCAAACTGTGACTTCTTCATATTTATTGTTTGCGATTAATTAATCTTCTTTTATTATGATGGATATGATTTCATGGTTTACATCATCTGTGGTGATCTAATATATTCGTAAAATTGTAAAAATACATGTTACTACACAATACCATCATACTAACAATCATTTCATACTATGTAGTCCCTCTTTCGTTGCGTATCATAGGGTAAATAAATTTATTTGATTTATGGACACCATTTAATTGTAAAAATGATCTAACACTATATGGTGTCATATCACTATATAACCAAGGGCGTAGGCAAGGGGCGGCCACGCTTTGGCCCAGCTAGATGTGGGCATAAAAACCGTCAATCCGACCCAAACCGAACTGGTTCGGGCCAGTTCGGTTTAGTTTTTGGCACTGATGGGTTGGGTTGTAGGTTTCAGCCGGTTGAACCAAGCTGGTTCAGTTCGGTACGCAGGTTTGGCAGGTCAAACAGGTCAAACCTGGTTGAAACTGAACCGGTCAAACAACCTTTTTTTTTTTCAAGGCCCTAAATACGTGTTTTCTGAATTCAGATACCCTTCATATGATTAAAATAGCAATTTCGAAAATCTAACAAGTCCCAACTCAACATTTTTCAAAATCCAACATTCCCAACTTAACATTTAGAATTACAAAATTTGAAAGTTGGAACCCTAGTTTTGCACTTATTCTCCCCGTCGCCGCCACCGCTGCGCCTGTCGCCCCTCGCTGCCCCTGCTGCGCTTGCCACGTTCTGTCGCCGCTGAGCTTCCACGGCCTCCGCCGCTGGTTTTGTTCGGGTTTCCACAGCCACCGCTGCTGACTTGCTCGAGCTTCCACAATCGCCACCGCTGACCTGCTTTGTTTTTGTTTACGCAGCCAGTTTTAGCTGCTGCTATAGTGCTATATCTCAGACCACCGCCGCAGCAGACCATCACCGCCTCTTGCACCCTAATGTTGCAACCCCAACCTCTATTTAATGATATGAAATGGGGCCTAAAATTGGGCCTAGACAAAGAAAGGGGTTGGTTTTGGCCTAAACAAAGAATGATGGGCCAACTTCTAAGCTTAATTAAAAAATAATAATAATAAAATATGCCCAACCCGAAACCCAACCCGACCCAAACAGACCCAGGGTCTGTTTGGGTCAGGTTTTCAGGCCCGGCGGGTTGGGATTTCTCAGAACCGACCAGTGTTGGGACGGTTTTGGGTTCGGGCCTAACCCCGCCCAATCGACCAGATACCTAGGCCTAGCTCGGCACAACCCATTTTGACAAAAATATATTTTTTGACCATATAAATAATTGTAAAAGAATTTAATATACAAATTAGTATTAATCTATATTTTCGGCACACTTCGATATCATGGCTGGCTCCGACGTATATAGAGACACGCCACATGATTTTGATTTTCCATGTAACGTATTCTGATGCATGTCACATAATTATATGACACTATATTGTTCCGTACCATATGATATTAGATTGGGTTAATTGTTTTCAATTGACTATACATTACAATTACTGTAAGATGACGTCAGTGAAAACGAAAATTTATTTTTACTTATTATTTATCATAATTCATTAAAACTAAATATTTTTATTTATGTAGATAATTTGATAAAATATCCTTTCGTGTAAAGCACGGATGAAAATCTAGTTCTCATTAATCTCTCATGCAAAATCAATTAAGTTGCTTAGTCATTAAAAGTTGGTTAATACTCATATGGGTGGGTACTGTTATAATGCCCATACCAAAGAGGTAGACTTGAGATTTCCAAAAAATTTGTTCCACATCTAAATTTTAAGATGAAGTCGCTAAATAATCTAATTTGCCTAATTAAACTTTTTAATGGGCTTGGAGATGACCCGATCTGTAACCTTTCTCCATTTTTCTTTCACGATGTTTGGCAACCATTTAAAATTTACCTCGATTTGTCAATCAATTTAAATTTTAACTTTTGTCAATCAATTTTAATTTTAAATTTTTGTATTTGTTTTTGTTTAAATAGCTCAATTTTATAATTAAGGAAAAACTAGTAATATCACCCGTGCGTTGCACGGGTAAATAATACCAAATAATATATCCCATTCGAATAGAGTACAGATGTTTAACACAAAATCATAAGAAGTATAATTTAACTTAATATAATAGCTTGTTAAAGGAACAAATATAAACATATTAACTTAACAAAGCAAATGGTACATATTACATCCAATAAACATATTTTGAATAAATGATAAAGGGTAATACATGTATACAACATTTATAGTATAATCGGTTGTTTGACTTTCTTTAACACATATCATAATTTTCAGACCTTTTCAATTTGTTACCCATGAAATACCTGTATAAAATTATCTGTGATAAGTTAACACAAAATTTTTGTACAAAATGTACATGTGATCTATTTACTCGTTTGATTTTTTTCAACTTTTCTAATATGTATCAGTGATATGTAATGTTTCTCAATAAACATCTTCTAAAGACTAATACGTTAATATGTTAACATAATTTAATCAGTATTTAAAGAATTGAACTGTCATTACCATTTTAATTGGAAAAATCAGGAATTGGCCAGAAAATTAGTTTGATTTACACCAAAAACTATTTA
The DNA here is from genome assembly GCA_963692815.1 of Nyctanthes arbor-tristis. NCBI lineage: Eukaryota > Viridiplantae > Streptophyta > Magnoliopsida > Lamiales > Oleaceae > Nyctanthes > Nyctanthes arbor-tristis. The sequence continues at coordinate 19,711 of CAVNYN010248395.1, forward strand.
TCCAAATATCGGTTTAAAAAAATGAAAAGTCACTTGAACTGGTCAAAATAGATTAAAAACAGTAAAAATTAAAAAAAAACTTATATAATCAAGAGTCCCTTTCCAAAACCTTTAGGAGATATTGTTACAAAACCTCCCCCACCATGTACGCGTGTATGGATACACGCCACGTATATTTGAAATACATATAGCGTGCATAAAACACAAAATCATATTATTTGAAGTAAAAATTAATTTTTTCAATTATTTAATTAAAATCGATTTGACTTTGGTTTGAGTCAATTCAACATATTTGACCCTTAACCTATCTTTTTTTCTGGTTCGATAACTTATCCGAATTTCTAGAACATCGAGTTTGATAAACCAAGCAAAAGGCACATATTATAATTTAGGGCTTATTTGAAGCTCTTTAAAGTTTTAATTTATAAAGTGAATTTATAAAGAGTTAAAATGAGTGGAGGAGATTTAATTGAAATTTGAAATGTATGGTGATTGTTGAGTAGTTGTCAAATCAACAGTCAAATCATGGTAAGTAAATTTATAAAGAGAAAATTTAAAGAGGATCAAACAAGGCCTTAATTTAGAAGAATTTTAAACCTAACCATATGACACTAAAAAAATATCACCACTATATATCATTCTGTAGACCATTTCTAATTTATGAAATCATCAACCTTTAATAAAGAAACAAAACTAATTTGAAAATTCATTCATCACAGATGACATGTATTAGTAAATAATAAAGAAATCTCCCTTTAGAAATAGTCTTTTAAAAACTATGCATGTTTAAAAGGGTAAATGGATAAAAAATTTCATAATGACCATAAAAATACAATCTATCCAATAAGAAAATAATATATATACATATATATATATATATATGATAATTTGATTAGATAACATGATCAATTATTGATCTCCAGCATAAATAAAAATAATAATAAGTTGTGACGTTGCAAATCTAAAAACATGAATTAATATAGGCGAATTTTCCCGCGAAAAAAATCAATATATACCATAATACTTCAATAAACATTTTACTTCTAAAGCAAATGAAGGAACACATTAACTTTTCTTTATTTGCTACGAAGTAATATACTACTGTTTTTTTCGAGCATATCCTTTGAGAAAATATAATCTGTCATTATATATTCAATTTTATTACAATTCCTAACTAAAAAAATTAGGTTTTAAAAAATTAATAAATAGATATTTGAATTATATGGGAAGAAGAACGAAGATTAAGGTTGAAACCAGCCAAGATTTCAGCATGAAATTTAGGAAGAAGAATATCCAGATCAGAGGATATACATCCTTTTCAAAAAAGATAATCTCGATGAATGAAAGATAAATCAGGAAGCAGAAAGAGATAATCTCGGATGGAATGAATGACTGGTTTTAATAAATTAAGCTGAACAAATATCTAAATAAATGAAAATATAAATTAAAAACATATAATAATAAAATGAAGGGTTTAGATTGGATGATAAGATGAATGGTTAAGATATTTTTACCTGGTTTAGCAAGTGAAAATAGGCAGAAAAATAAAAATAACAATGACATTAGTATTTTGTGTGTGTGTGTCTCTCTCTCTCTATATATATATATATAATATATAGATTACGCCAATTACTGCCAAATGTTTGGTCTTCTGAAAAATAGGCCCAAAAATGCCAAGGAGGGTGAATGCAGTAAAAGTACGGTGGTTTTGTGTCAAATGGTAGTTCCTAATGATATTGGGCCATATATTGTTGTGAAGTTTGGCAGGCATGCTGCTTGTTGGGCTTCTCACCGCTTTGGATTATTATTATTATTATTATTATTATTATTATTATTATTATTATTATTCACTCATCGTTTTATTTATATCCTTAATTTTTGAAGTCACATTGAATTAAAAAAATCATGTAAATGAGCTCTAGAAAAGTTACTATACGACTTTTTAAAACAAAAAGTTACACTTAACATAATTTTTGTATAAATATATGATTTTAACATATATATATGACTTTTTAATTGAAAAAGTTACATGGAATATGACTTTTTACAAGTGACTAACCATTATGTAACTTTTCTAAATAAAAAGTCACCCGACACACAATTTTTGTATGAATCTATGATTTCAACTGTATGCGACTTTTTAATTGAAAAAGTTACATGGGATGTGACTTTTTAAAACTGACTCTACGTCACATGTGAAAGATCTCATTATGCGACTTTTTAAAACAAATAGTTACTTGAAATGTGATTTTTAATGTAAATGTAGGATTTTAATTTCTATGTGACCTTTTTAATTAGAAAAGTTACATGTAATGTGACTTTTTATAACTTACTATAAGTAACATATGGAACGAATGTGAAATAATCATTATGCAATTTTTTAAAACAAAAAATTACACAGCACAATTTTTTTGTAAATGTAGGATTTTAATCTATATGTGACATTTTAATTGAAAAAGTTACATGTAATGTGATTTTTTACAACTGACTCTAAGTCACATATGAAATGAATATGAAATAATCATTATGCGACTTTTTAAAGTAAATGGTTACTCGACACACAATTTTTTTGTGTAAATCTATAATTTTAATGTGTAAATGTCAAACAATCATTATGTGTCTATATTTATGTCTTAGTTAAAAAGTTCGTGAAAACTTTTAATCATTAATTATTTTCTAAAAGAGAGAGAAAAAAAAAAAGAAATGCTAATAAGATGGGCAGCATGATTTAGCAACGGTTTAGCTGTTTTGCAATCTCAGTTTGATTTAGCCCTAATTTTATTTATTTATTTATTTATTTGTAATTTGCTCTGTGAATTTATTTGGGGTGGATTAATATAATCACTTGCATATGAATCGTGATAATTTTTTCTTGTACAGTCGGGTGCAGACATGGCGACCGACAATGAGAAAATCCTTTTGGAGGACGGAAAGTCGGAGCACGTGAATGGCTCTAGCGAAGCGTCAACTGGGATGGATGTGCAAGAAGAGGTTAAGGATAAAGTTGATGACCTGACTCTCGATGGGCCACAACGTAAATCTTTAATTCAGAAACCTCGTTTTTTTTGGCAGATCGGAAGAGCACACGTCTGACTC
>CAVNYN010248396.1:0-27810 GCA_963692815.1 Nyctanthes arbor-tristis
CTACAGAATTCTGCAGCTGTTTCTTGGTCATCAAAGAAACAACCTATTGTCACTTTGTCTACGACAGAAGCTGAATTCGTTGCAGCAGCCTCATGTGCCTGTCAAGCCGTCTGGTTAAGGAGAATTTTGGGCAATCTAAATCATGTTCGAAGTAGCAGCACAACCATTTTTTGTGATAACAGTTCAGCTATTGAACTTTCAAAGAATCTTGTATTACATGGTCGAAGCAAGCATATAGATGTCAGATTCCATTTTCTTCATGAACTCACTAAAGATGGAGTTGTAAAATTGGTTCACTGTCATGCTCAAGAACAAGTTGCAGATATAATAACCAAGCCATTAAAGCTTGACTTGTTCGTAAAGTTCAGAAGTCTTATGGGAGTATGTGCTGATCCAAATATAAACTGAATTGCATGGAATTCAGTTTAAGGGTGGATGTTAAAGTAGTTGAATTAGTCTAGATTTGTTTTGATTCGCTATCTTGTTGTTTCAATAATCCCTATTTAATAGGAATCGGCTGTTTGTGGTTGTCCTCTTCATTAGGCTTTAAATATGTTTCCAATATTATTTTTTGTTGCACCTTGTAAGGCTATATAAAGCCATATCTATTTTCTTAATACTGTAGATTTTTTCCATTCTTTCAAAACGTCTTTTGATACTCTTAAAAAGAGAGCCTCTATCTTCCCTCTCTTATTGAGAGGTTCCTAGTTCTTCTAAATTATAAAGTTTCTTAGCATTTCGACATGGAAAATCAGTTTGCAAGTTTGAATCTATATACAGAGGAGAGTGGGGAAATTCTTATAGAAGCAGAATCTGGACACTCCAATATAGAGATGCTTGAGCTATATCTTTTTGGGACACCTTTGGATAGATCGAACTGTTAATTTTGATGTGCTATGAAAAACCGTTTTGTGAGTCTCTGGAGGCCGGTTAAAGGTATGCATGTTAAAGAGCTAAATATATGAGTTATCGACGGGATACATGTCTAAGAATGTGGGATGGCAGTTGCGGAATTTGTTGGCACTTTTGTAGAGTATGACCCCAACAACAATGTAGGTATTTGGCAGAACTATATGCGTATATACTGCAAGCTCGATGTACGAGATCCATTTATGCACTAGAAAAAAATCAAAAATCCAAATAGGAAATGTTCCATTGTTTCCTTTAAATATGAGCGCCTTACCAGCTTATGTCATGTTCGTAGATTTCTGGGACATTTTGAGAGGTTTTTTGAGAAGTTGTTCAATTCAACTAAAAGTGAAATGTATAAAGAAAGGGATGCTTGTTTGAGGGCAATACCACACCATGCTACTGATAACTCTGGCGAAAAATGGCTGCGAGACATTGGAGCTATAGCTTGTGAATATAAAAAAGGGAAGAAAAGCTGGTTAGCAGGTATGCAGGATAATTAGCACCAAATCTAGAGGTGAAACCAAAGGAAAAGTAGTAGTGATTGGTGCTGATATCTATGAAAAGTCGAATAAGAAATTGGCTATTCTAGGAAAGGAGACGATGATGGTTGATCATTATATAGGTAACACTAAAGCTGTTATAACATTAAAGGCAAATTCAGCATAACTTATGATGGGCTTGGATGCTGATTTAGAGAGTGGGGAGGATGGGCTGGAGTTAGCAGAGAAACAGAGGAGAAGAAGAGGCCCAGTTTAGCTGGACGGCCAAAAAAAGCCACTGATGGAGAGAATGATGAACTAGCTAACCCAAAAAGTGATAGTGGGAGGACCTGTGATTCAAGCCTGCCAGAAGAAATGAAATGCTGTAGTTGGAAATGCCAAAGGTTTAGCAACCCTTGAGCAGTACTTTCTTTTCGAGAGAGAGTGAAATCTCGACTGCCGGATGTTATTTTCTTTTTGAAACTTTGGTGTGTTCTAGTAAGATTAATGAAATAAAAATAAAAATTAACTATGAGTGGGCTTTTTTGCTAGAGGGGGTGTGGTTGTGTTACAGAAATATAAAACAAATTGTTTTATTACTAGATAGTGTCAAAACCACATTGACTTGTAAATCTTAGCTGGAGGTTGTTGGGTTTTTATGGTTTTCTGGAATGTACTTTGAGGAGGGATTCCTCGAACTTTCTTCAACAATTATATGGATTTGTATTGATGATTACGATGATTTATTTAACCCTTCGGATAAGAAAGGCCAAAATGATCATCCTAATTACTTGGTTAGAGGTTTTCTAGAAGTTGTAACTATAACACCCCGAATTTGAAAAGTATTCGGGTTGCTGGTTTGAATTTTGTTGTTAACTTTTTTTTTAAATAATAAAATATGGAAAAAGACAAAATTCAATAAAGTAAGTTTTTGATGAGTGCAGAAGATAATCATTGAATATCAATCTTTGACGATTGTAACAAAAATAAATAGAGATCTCAAATATTTTCTCCATGATTAATAGACAATTTCCAAAAGATTAATTTTTTTTCAAAAGATAATTTAATTGTGGCCACCGCTCGTCATTCTATGACTAGCTGCGAAACTTGAAATTTGTTATATTGAAAAGAATGAGTATTTTAAATACCTAGTAGACCCCGCCCACCATTTACATTCATATCGTACTAATACATACAACCATGTAAACTAACGTGCTTTTTAATAAGCACGAAATTCATATGTCTTCTAATAGGCCAACATCATAAAGTGTCTCTTGATATGTGAGACCTTTTAGTAGGTCTAATATAACACTTATGCCCTTTAATAGGCAATAAAATAAAAATTCTCATTAATCATGTATATCACTATAAAATGAATCAAATAATCGTGCGCATGTTTAAGAGAAACAATATTTTAAGTAAAGGAGTCTACCTTGTAATGTTTCAAATCGAGCTCTAAATTCTTGAAAAATAACTTTTTCAACTATCCAAGCGCTCCGTCTAGCCAATAAAGGAAATTAATTAGGGTTAGAATTCATAATTTAAGGTTTTATTTTATAGTGTAATTAAATATTTAGGGACAAAATCACAGATTTATAAAAGTTAGAGATTTCAAAAATAATTATTTTAATAGTTTGAAGGTTAATTTAATTTGAATTAAAGGCTTGAGGACTTATGTGATTTGTGTTAAAGGTTTAATGACCAATTATGCAAAAATCTAAAAGTTTAGAGGTCAAAATTAATTATTTAAAATGTTTGGGGACCAACTTTGGTTCAAATAATAATTTTAGGATCAACGTAAATGTCTTGAAAACTCTTGGGGTCAAGACTTGAGTTGACCATTAGTTTATGACTTATTTACACATTTTTAAAACTTTCAGAGGCTAAAATGCAAAAACCCAAAGGTTAAAGATGTAGATCTAATTTCTTTTGGGCTTAAGACAATGGACAACAACTAGAGGACATTTAGTGGGGTTTCAAACATGGGAGAAAAGGTTAGGATCAAAATCCAGCCAAAACCCAGTGATTTGAAGAAAAAATTAGTGGAATAGAAACCTCTCGATGAGCTCTTCGCATAGAGGTAAGTTTTTAAAGGCATAGTGGTGATTTTTGGCGGAGTGGTGCGATGGTTTCGGGGATTTTCTAGAGAGCATGGTGGTTTTCCGGCCAAAATATTTATATTTTCGTGTTCTTCATGGCGAGAAAAAGCGATGGACACAAAGTTTGAGTGTTTGGTGAAGAAATGAAGATGGGCCATTTTTTTGGTCAGCTTGGGTCAACCGAGCACTATTCTTTGTGTTTCTCTTCCCCTCCCCTACCTTTCTTTTTTTTTGGTTAATGTTTCATGAGGATGGGGTTGATGATAATAATGGTTATAATGTATGTATGAAGTGTCTTGTTGGTATCCATTTTTGATGTAATACTTGTTTGAGTTTCCATAGTAAAGAAAGAATGAAATGTAGAATGATGTGAGAAGTGTTACGTTGTTCTTGTTGGATGTAACGTATAGCTTGATGTGTGGCTTAAAGCTCTTTTGCTAGCCTTGAGTTTGATTTGTTTGCAACAAGAAGAAAATGAGTGTTACTTGTCAATTTTTGAAGTATAAGAAGATGGAGAGAAGACTTACCTTTTTCTTGGTTGTCTTAGGTGCAAATGAAAAAAATGAGTTTGAGAGCTTTATATATAGTTAGTTCAATTAGGACAAGGAGGGACCAAAAGTGGGATTTGGAAAGTTATTGGTTGGAAATATGGATTATGGTTGGAAATAGGAACTAAAGTGTAGGTTATTGGGAAGTTTTGACTTAATAGAAATTATTAGAGGTTACAAATCTTATTGTGTAATCTTGTTCGTTCAGTTGGTATATATGATGTTTGATTCGTTTATTGGAATTAATTTTTTATGAATTAATTTAGTAAATTTTGAATTATTTGAGTCGAATTTAGTGTTGTTGTTAGATCGCAATTTTTCCATTCCAGTCATATTATTTGATTTGGTTTAAACGGGCGTGTCATTGAAGTATAACTATTCAAATCTATTTGGACATGTCGTAGCAAAAGTGGATTAATATAAAAATTTGAAATAGAAAAATTCTCAGTCGCTACAACCTTACCTGCTTAAAAAAATTTCGTCCTCGAAATTAGACTTACTTGATCTAGAAGGTCTAGGTAGTCCTTTTGAATATCTTCTTCCTTTTTCCATGTGGCTTCATCTCTACCAGACCCATCCAATTGGACTTTGACTAATGGAATTTCTTTATTCCTTAGGACATGAAAATTTCTTTCCAGTATACACACAAGTGCCTCTTGATAAGTCAAATCTTCTTGAACATTAATTGACTATATATTCACCATGTGACTCAGGTCAACGATATAATTTTTCAACAAGGAAACATGAAACACATTAAGAGTTCTAGTAGCAATGCTAATCGATAAGCGGCATTCCCAATCCTTTCGAGTATTTCAAATGGCCTAATGAATCTCGGTCTCAGTGTTCCTTTCTTACCAAAACGCAAGATACCCTTCATCAGAGCCACCTTGAGAAATACTTTTTCGCCGACTTGAAACTCCAAATCCTCTCTCTTCTTATTGGCATAGCTCTTTTGTCTATCTTGGGCAGCTTTAATCCTCAATTTGATTTTCTCAATGGATTCAACACTTTCTTTAAGCAGTTTTGGACCCAAAATTTTCCTTTCACCGTCCTCATCCCAGTGGATGGGTGATCGGCACTGGCGGCCATGCAATGCTTCATATGGAGCCATATCAATGGTCACCTGGAAATTGTTATTATAGGTGACCTCTACCAATGGTAAGCATTTTTCCCAACTACCAGCCAAACCCAAAACACATGCCCTTAACATATCTTCCATGGTCTAATTTGTTCTTTTAGTTAGCCCATCTGTCTGGGGATGGTAGGCAGTACTAAAATTCAACTTAGCTCCCATAGATGCTTGAAGACTTCTCCAGAATCTCGAATCCCTGTCTGATATGATAGATATTGGCACTCCATGTAATTTGAAAATCTCTCTGGTATACAACTAGGCTAACTGGTCTAAACTGAAACTTATATGAACTGGTAGAAAGTGAGCTGACTTTATGAGGAGATCCACAATTAATCATGCCCTTTTTCTGACCTCGAGAGACCTAATACAAAATCCATAGAGATTTTCTCCCAGTTCCATTCTAGTATTTCTAACGAATTTAATAGTCCTGATGGCCTCTAGTGTTCCACCTTAATCTATTGGCACACCATGCCCTTTGCAACAAATTTTGCGATACTCCCTTACATATTCCTCAACCATAAAGTATCATGCAGATCTCGATTCATCTTTGTCTCATTGGGATGTGCTATATAAGGGGTGGAATGAGCTTCCGTTAGAATATCATTCCTAATCTATTCATTTTTCGGCATACAAAGGCGCTCTCTAAACATGAGTGTCCCGTCTATAGAAAGTGAAAATCCTGCCATCTTTTCTGTTCCAACACTGGTTTGTATTTTCTCTAAAAATTTATCATCCTTTTGAGCCGTCACAATCTGATCTTTCAAATTAGGCTTCCTTGTTAAGCTAGTTAGTCTACTAGACTTCTAGGAAGCGGGGTTACTACCTCAATTCTCATATTCTCAAAATCACGGATCAACTGCTCTTGCATAGTTCTCAATGCAGACAACTGACTAGCATTCTTTTTGCTTAGAGCATTGGCAACCACAGTAGCTTTACACGAATGGTAAAGGATGGTGCAATCATAGTCCTTCACTAACTCCAACCCTTTTGTTGTCTCATATTTAGCTCCTTTTGGGTGAAGAAGTACTTGAGACTCTTGTGGTCAGTGTAGATTTTGCATTTACTTCCATACAGGTAGTGGCGCCAAATCTTCAAGGCGTGGACTACAGCTGCAAGTTCAAGGTTGTGCGTCGGATAATTTTGCTCATATTGCTTTAATTGCCTCAACGCATATGCTTTTTCTTTCTGCATAAGTACACAGCCTAAACCATATTTGGAATCGTCACTGTAAATCACAAATCCGTCCGATCCATCTGGTATGGTTAGTATTAGTGCTGAAACCAATCGCTTCTTTAGTTCCTAGAAACTAAGTTCGATTTTATCACTACACTGGAACTTAACACTTTTTTTAGTCAACTGGGTCAACGGGCCCGCTATGTTAGAGAATCCTTCAATGAATCGCCGCTATTAATCGGTCAAACCCAAGAAACCCCTCACATCTCCAGCATTCATAGGCGTTGCTCAGTTCGACATTGTCTCAACTTTAGAAAGATCTCTTTGATACCGTTAGCATTTACAATATGACCCAAGAATCCAACTTGCTCTAACCAAAAATTCACATTTTTTGAATTTTACGAGAGTTTTTCTGCCTAAAGAATTTCCAATGCGGTTACCAAATGCTCCTTATGCTACCTTGCATCTCTTGAATATATCAAGATGTCGTCAATGAAAATAATGACAAACTTGTTCAAATGTTAGTGAAATACTCGATTCGTCAAGTCCATGAACACCACTGAAGCATTTGTGAGACTGAAAGGCATTACTATAAATTCATAATGCCCATAGCGTGCCCTAAACGCTGTCTTCAGTATGTCAGTGGTTTTGATCTTCAACTAATGGTAACAAGATCACAAATTGATCTTTGAGAACACAGTCACTCCCTTCAATTGATCGAATAAATCCTTGATCCTTGGAAGGGGATACTTATTCTTAATAGTGAGCTTGTTAAGTTCTCGATAATCGATACACATTCTCATACTCCTATCTTTCTTCTTCACAAACAATACCGATACTTCCCATGGTAACACATTCGGCCTGCTAAAACTCTTTTCCAGCAGCTTCTCTAACTGTACTTTCAATTCTTGCAACTCCTTTGGTGCCATTCGATATGGATCCTTAGATATAGGTATAGCCCTAGGTGCTAAATTGATGACAAATTCCACTTACCTATCAGGTGGGATGCCTGGTAGATCGTCTAGAGAACACGTCAGCGTATTCACTAACAACTGGTACAAGATCCAATGTGATCTCATCAGTTGACTTTACCTAGTAGGCAAACAAGATACCCTTGGGAATTTTCTTTCCCCAGAGGCTTTTCCGCTTGCATCTCTAAAATAAGGCAAAGAAGTGCCCTAATTTTCGACCAATAAAATTTAAATTCATCCTCTTTGTTCTTACGAAAGACTACTTCCATCTCCTAACACATGATAGTCGCCCAGTTGCTACTCAACCAGTCCATTCCCAAGATAATGTCAAAATCTTTCATCTCAATTTTGTCCAAGTCCGTTTTTAGTACTAGACCATCAAAGTCCATTGGCATGGCCCTAGCGATTTCATTAGTATCAACTACAGCTCCTGAAGATAGGCTAACTTCTAGTGTACTACCAGTTCTTTCTCCTAACAAATTCAATCTGGCTAGCATACAGTAGATATGAACGAATACGTAGCACCAGAGTCGGTTAAGACATAAACAGGAATACGAGAGACAGATAGTATACCTGCAATCACGTCAGCATTATCAACGTCTTGTACATGTGTCATGGCGAAGACTCATGCTTTTTTCCTCTTGTTTTGATCAAAATTCTTAGTCAACTCAGAGTTCTAAGCGGGTGTAGCATGACACTCATTGGCAAAATGAACCGACTGGCCACATTTGTAGTAAACACTATTTCTGACTAGGCATTTACCCTAATGATACTTCTTACATTTGGGGCACTGTGGGGTATCACTACTAGCCTAACCTCCAGTAGGTCTAGTGTAGGGCTTTTATTGGGAGGTCAATTCCTATTCTGAGCTCGAGACTCATGGTGACTGTGTCACTTTCTTTTTCCCTGATCCTTCTGATAGTTTTGACTTCGCTCTCCACCAATTTTTCCAGCAGAAAAAGCCACTGCTTGGGCCTTTCTCATCATTTCTCGATATGTGGCAGCTCAAGTATGCTTACAATTGTGTGGATTTATACTCATCTGCCCTTTTCAAATCGTCATGCCTTCATTACCTCCGTACTGACTAGATATGTGTCGTATCGAGACAAATCCTCAAACTTTCTTTCATACTCCATGATATCAGAGTCTCATTGGGTTAGACGTAGGAACTCCATTTCCTTAAGATCTCTCAGAACTTGTGAGAAATAGTTGTCTGTTATCTCCTTCTTGAATTGTTCCCTAGTGAGATTGTGTTGCTCTTCCTCAGTCCTCGTTCGACAAGTTGAGTCCCACCAATGGCCAGCACTCCCAAACAGCAGGAATTCAGCACATAACACCTTTTGGTCTTCGAGGTAGGACATGTGTCTGAAGATCTTTTCGATGTCCCGTAGCCACTCTTCTACAGTAAGTGGGCCATTGCCCCCATCAAAGGTGGGTGGTTTATATTGCCATAATTGTTCAATCACCAATAGCGGCTGGGTAGCAGGTGGTAAAATAGGCGTAGTGGTACGGGACATCGACTTTCTAAGCTCGTCAAAAGCTTGGAGCAAATCATGCAACATACTAGCCTGACTTTATCGTAGCATTTTCCTTTACAAATAAAATTTAAAGTCCAATTAGGACAGGGTTTTCTAATATCTCTTAGTCAAATCTCGAGGACTAGAATGAAATCTCTTATCAAAAATAGTCATACTTTACAGTATTTAAAAAAATTATGCTCGACTCGATTTTCTTTCATTATCAGATCTAACTTGCTGCTCATCTTTAATATCTCGTTAAATATCCGTATGACTTATCCGATAACCATAAATTTAAAATTCGATAACTTCTTTCTTACCTCAGAGTCTGTGGAGAACAGAGACGGTGGCATCCAAAATTTTATTTTATTATTTATTATTATTTTTTAAATATTTTTTTTTTACAAACCTTTGCAAGTCAATAGCAACGTAGACCCGTTCTGATACCAAACTATAATGCTCCATATTTAAAAAAGTATTTGAGCCAATAGTTTGACTTTTCTTGTTAACATTTTTTTTAAAATAATAAAATGCGAAAAAAGACAAAATTGAATAAAGTAAGTTTTTAATGAGTACGGAAGATAACCATCGAATATTAATATTTGACGATTGTAATAAAATAACTGGAGATCTCAATTGTTTTTTCCATGATTAACAGACAATTTTCAAAAGATTAATTTTTTTCAAAACATAATTTAATTGTGGCCACCGCTGGTCGTTCTACTACCAGCTCCAAAACCTAAAATTTCTTAGATTGAAAAGAATGAGTATTTTAAATACTCAGTAAAACCCACATACCATTTACATTCATATCGTAATATTACAAACAACCATGCAAACTAACATACTTTTTAATAAGCACGAAATTCATATGCCTTTTAATAGGCCGACGCTCTTCCGATCTCTTGAAAAGTGAGACTTTTAATAGGTCCAATATAACACTTTCGTCTTTTAATGGGCAATGATATTAAATTCACGTTAATCATATATATCACTACAATATGAATCAAATAATAGTGTGCATGTTTTAGAGAAATAATGTTTTAAGTAAACGACTCTAGCCTGTAATGTTTCAAGCCGAGCCCTAAATTCTTGAAAAAAATAAGTTTCTCAACTATCTAAGTGCTCCTTCAAGCCAATAAAGAAAATTAATTAGGGTTAGAATTCATAATTTAAGGTTTTACAGTGTAATTAAATATTTAGGGACTAAATCATAGATTTATAAAAGTTAGAGATTTCAAAAATAATTATTTTAATCGTTTGAAGGTTAATTTAATTTGAATTAAAGGCTTGAGGACCTATGTGATTAGAATTAAAAGTTCAAGGACCAATTATACAAAAAATTGAAAGTTTTGGGGACAAAATTAATTATTTAAAATGTTTGGGGACCAAATTTGGTTTAAATAATAACTTTAAGGTCAACTTAAATATCTTGAAAAGTCTTGGGGTAAAGACTTGAGTTGGCCAGTAGTTTAAGACTTATTTATATATTTTTAAAACTTTTAGAGACTAAAATGCAAAAACCCAAAGGTTAAAGATTTAGATCTAATTTCTTTTGGGCTTAACACCATGGACAACAAATAGAGGACGTTCAGCTGGTGTTTCAAACCGCGGGGGGCGGGGGGGGGGGGATTATGATCAAAATCCGGCTATTTGAAGAAAAATTTTGTGGAATAGAAACCTCTCGATGAACATTTATCCTTTTATAATAATATTATTATATATATAAATCTAAATCACTGCAATACGAAAAATATCGGCTATCCTTTCAAAAAAATATATATCTGCTATAAATTTAATTCTTTTTGGAACTCGGTTTAAAATTTATTTAATTTTCTCTTAATAATTTGTTTATCTAACTTAGAAAAAAAAATAAAAAGATGGTCACAATTATCATACCCAGAATGAACTTAATTGTCCAATTAAAATATTGTATACCTATCAATAAGAAAAATGAAAAATGGGAGACGTCAAACTAGCCTGTATATATTATTACTTTTTGTACATAATATAATGCATGTTAAATATTTTTTTCTAAAATAAACAATATTGATCCTAATCTGCATAAGGTCAATTTTGTTTAGAATTCAAATATAATATGGTCAAAAAATATATCATCATGCACAGGCAAGTTATGTCGAGAGCAACCGCATGGTTGAAAGCAGACACAATCAAGCATACGTCCAATTTATGATTAATATAAGACTCTTAAGATTTGATGCCTTGACTAATTAAACATCGTCTGCTCTTGTTTCCTTGAAGTCATCTGAGTTTATACTCCAAGGAATTGTAACAATATCGATCTTGTACTATAGATGACTCATATCGTCCGTCCTTGCTCTTACCCCAGAGTACAAGGTGTTGTCCGACCATTGTAACAATTGCCTTGATAACCCTACAATATATGTGTAGAAGAAATTTTATTAGGCCTCTTCCTTTGACCTGTCATATGTTAAAACGACCAATAAAAGTTGCTACAAAGCGTCACTGATTGGTATTGATAATATGTCTACCACCAATAACAAGCTAATACGTAACAATAAATTTTATCTATAGAAAAAGAAGAATATTGCTTACTTTCCCAAGTACAATTGGTCAGCCAAAAGAAAAGTTGCCGTCACAGCAACAATCACCATTGTTAAAGGGTTGAAGGATGTTAAGAAAACTGCTCCTTTCTCTTTAATTACAAGTCCAGAAATATAAGAAGCAACTCCTAAACATATTATTACCTGCACCAATTAAAACATCCATCTTCCTTGGTAAGAAATTAGGAGCTCAGTTTTCTTCTTTTCTAAAGCAAAATTTGTTCAATTGATTTCCATTACCCCACAAACATAAGCTAACAGCGCACCATCCCAACGTATAGTCCAGGTTGCGGCATGAATGCCCTTCCCAAACACAACAGACATGATAAAGCCTTGGACTGCATCCACTGCACTTACCAAAGCGGTAAGAGAGGGTGGAACTTTGTATTGCTTAAAAACTTCTTCCTACATTATAATTGTTAATCATAACCCTAGTTGACAATACGTGTCTACATATATATATATATAGAGACACACACAGTGAGACGACCCACATCTCTTATGGTGGGTGATTATTTTTATATATAAATGGTTGAAAAAGGTTATGACATCATCTCCTGTTATTGGCAAAATTCAAAACAAAGAATTTATATACATATTGAAGAACAAGATTTAGATATATTTGGTCATATTGCAATGTAAGTCCCCTAGTTTTAATTTGATAATAAGCGGACCATTAATTGATAGTATGTATAAGAACGCATGGCATCATAAAGAATGAAAATCAAAGCCACAAATGTACATGATAATAGAAAGTTGTATAAAGAAAACCAATGGTTGGTTTAGATTTTTTTATAATAATTTTTTAATATTGTTGAAGAATTCAATAGCAATTTAAAAAAAAAAAAAAAAGTCCATTTCATCCCATTCATGGTTCCTTTACAACTTGAGCTATCACCTTTGGTATACACGCTGCTCATTTTGATTACTATCATCTACAACATTTTCAAATTGTACTCCCATAATTACTAATTATTATTCAAATTAACTCCTAGACATCTCATACAACTTGATCAAATTAAAAACCATCGATATATATATTAGGTTACATACAAAATTAAGATCATTATACGGAATGCAATAAATGAAATTCAAATCATCAGTTGTGACAATGGATCAAAAAAAATCCTAGCTCATGCATGCAAATAAAAGAAAAATGATACAATTGATCATAAATACCTAGAGAAGATTAAAAATGGTTGAAGAAACACAAGTTCCTAAGATCATGATGGAATTGTGGTGATGATAATTTGCAACTGTGTTGGCCGTAAGATGGAATGATTTCGTCAACATCGTCATGGCCATTGGCAATCTAATAAGCAGTCCTTTGATGAATATCATCACCATAACTCCTCCAACATTGACCAATGTTGCCAAAACCTTCACTTGGCCGTGTAATTTTCTCAATTCCGGCACTTCTTGCCTGCATTAATTGCCAAAAATAACTGATTTGTCTCAGAGATCGGAAGAGCACACCGGAAGAAATATTTAGACGACACAAGAACAACAAACACAGAAAAT
The DNA here is from genome assembly GCA_963692815.1 of Nyctanthes arbor-tristis. NCBI lineage: Eukaryota > Viridiplantae > Streptophyta > Magnoliopsida > Lamiales > Oleaceae > Nyctanthes > Nyctanthes arbor-tristis. The sequence goes on from CAVNYN010248396.1 coordinate 12,938, forward strand.
ACACCCATTCTACCCAATCTGTGTTGAAACTCCATCAATTGTGGATATGCATGCATCTTTTCCACTATGATATTCATAAAGAAATTACAAGATTTAACAGCACGAGATGGCCCAAATTAAATCAGATGTTAAAAAACACACTGAAGCCAAACTAGAAACTGCTAAAAAATCCTCAATCTCCATTGATCTTACAACAAAATTCTGATGATAATTCAAGAAAAAGAAATTTAAACAAAAACAGAGGAGAGACACCACTTTTAATGATCAAAACGTGTCAAAGAAAAGTCACATTTGTATTATTAGAAGAACGGCCCAGATGCATATAGTTGATCCAATGGCTGATAAGTTCCCAAGTTTGAAACCATTACGACTTTGACCCTACAAACCTGAACAGCAATGCCAAGAAAAAATTTACAACTCGAATAAAGTTATAAATTGATGTCGCGAACGTTGCTGTTGTTTGCTTCATTCCAGCACAATATAGATTTTTGATCAGCAACACCGAGAGTTTATTAATTTAATTTAGACGATTCGCATTCGAACATGACTACATGCGTATAATAATAATAATAATAATAATAATAATAATAATAATAATAATAATAATAATAATAATCATGAGTTTCCCACATTTACCCGAATAAGCCTCGAGAGAATGGGACGCCTAGGCCTCATATGATCCGTGTCTGAACACCCTAAAGGAATTAGCATTTACTCAAATTTGTTATTAGATGGGTTTAGAATCTGCAATGCAATCCAATGATGCCACAAATGGCCCAAATGGCACCTTTCGCCCTATGTACCTGCATGAATACACGCCACGTGAACTTGAAATCCAAGTAGCGTGTATAACATAGGACAGGGGGTGCAACGGTAGGATGGCGCTGCAAAATTTTTTATGATAAGAGTTGTGGTGTTTGAACATTTTATATTTTAATAACAGAACCTGTAGAATCTACTTGAAAATATTTATCAAAGTCTGTTGCTCTTAGGCTAAAAAGGTTGCAGGTGATTAGATGCATCGTGCATACAATTACGAGTGTGAGAGAGAGAGACCTTTCAAATACAATAGCAAGATGGGCAAAGAAAACGGCGGCAATACCTAGCCGGTAGACAATGCCATCTCATCCCATTTTTAAGAGCAGAATTTGCAATTACAAACAAACCGGCATACAGAAAACGAATGAAAATCGCATACAAATATGGCTTGATCAGAAAACAGATGCTAATAGAGGGATCTACTTTGGTCAGCTTCTCTAATATGGCTATCCAAGTTTTGTATTTATAGGGTGATTTTGCACATTGTAGACCAACTGTTCACGTTAAGCTTTGTAAAATATAATAACTTTTCTTCTTGACTTTCGTGTTTTGTATTGTCCCTTTCGATGCACCTTTTCATTTCTTGTTTTTATCTTGCACAATTTTTCCACTTTTTCAATAAGTCCTATGCACAACAACTTTTTCATATTGGCTGCTATCTTGTCCCCCCCCCCCCCGGGCCCCCTCCCTGGCAACTAATTTGATGTGAGTACTAATGTGCAATTCAAGAAAATGTGTATTAATCGATTACTAACAATTTTCCACTTTTTCAACAATTCATTAAACTTATTATGCATAACAATTTTTTCCCAGTACAATTCAATCAAATGTTTATTTAATATACATATGGGTAACGGTATAGGTTTTTAAAATGAGATTACTAACAATTTTCCACTTTTTCAATTCTTGCTGTTATAAATCTTTGACTTTTTTCCCTATTGCTACAAATATATATGACGTGCGTACTAATATAGAATTCAATTAAATGTGTATTAAATGTCATTAGACATATACGTAACAGCATGCTTTTAAAATTGTATTTTAAGTACAAGGTCGGATTTACAAGGGAAGGATAGAGACTCAAACTCAAACCAAATATACTGACAAGGGATGCATTTACCACAAGAAAAACATTTAATTTTGGCCACAATAGGTTTTTTAAATACATTTATTTTAAAGAATTTCTATATAATTTCGAAAGGGAATTCACTTTATTTATGATGTGATTTATGGGAATTAATTAATAAAAGAATAATGTTCAGCAACTATAGTCACAAATGTTCTGCTCCCCCACTCTCGTTCTAGTTCACATTATATATGTTGTCGCATTTAATTCAAATACTTATCGATTTTTATGGCTTAAAAAAGAAAAAAAGAAAGGTATAATAGTCATTCATAGTCGTACTTTCCAAGAAATTTCTCAAAAATCATAAAAATTAGAGTTATTATTATACTAGTTATACATGGTCATTATTTCATACCCACATGGACATCTGATAGTTATTATAAATTTAAAAATCATATAACATGTGAAGAAATAAAATCCTACTATATAAATATGTATAAAAAAATCGTTTATAAAAATTTTATACACATAGGATAATTCAAAAAACCTATTTGGGTAGACTGATATACATTTTTTCTATTTTTTATATATATTTTTTTGAGAGATTCACAAGCCATTTTTATTTAAAAATAGAATATGATCAAAGCAATCACATCTACACATTTTGTAAGACTCACATGTACTACATAAATCTACACCATCCATTTCTATAAAAACCACTTCGACTTCATGATGATTTTTTTTTTATAAGTATTCGGTGATCTTTTTATTAATATGATTATATAAAGATTTCATTATGTTGTCTTGTTTAGAATTTAACAGCCTAGTATACAAGATTACATTTGAATTTACCTTATGGCATAATTTTCTATTTATTTAAATAAAAATAATAGGTGATATATTTTTCTCATGTACAATTCAATCAAATAAGCATTAAAGGTCATTATTATGCATATGCACAAAAATAGATCTTCAAAATGAGATTACTCTGTTCTTTCAACAAGAGGTCAATATGCAAGTCTACATCTTTTCTGCTTTTTCATTTCCTGCTGTATATTATCTTGACTTATTTTGTTTTTCTTCAGTTGCTACTAATATGATGTGGGTGCCAGTGTACAATTCAATCATATGAGTATTAAAGTTCATTATACATGTGTACAATAAAGGTTTATCTAATGGGATTGCTAACAAATTTGTCTACTTTTCCAACAAGTCGTTATACGCAGGCAAAACAACTTTTACACTTTTTTTTCGTAAATACATATATTCTTTTTCTTTTTTTTTCTTTCTAATATGTTGTGGGTATTAATGTACAATTCAATCAATTCTGCACTAAAGGTAATTATATATATGCACAACAAAGGCTTCAGCATTTACTCAAATTTGTTAGTAGGTGGGTTTAGAATCTGCAATGCAATCCAATTATGGCACAAATGGCACCTCTCATCCGACGAGGCTGCCTGAATACATGCCACATGAACTTGAAATTCAAGTACTGTGTATAACATGGGACAGGAGGCGCAACAGTAGGATGGCGCTGTAAAATTGTTTATGATAAGACTTGTGGTGTTTGAACATTTTATACTTTAATAACAGAACCTGTAGAAGCTACTTGAAAACATTTAACACAGTCTATTGCTCTGAGGCTAAAAAGGTTGAGGCTGATTAGATACATCATGCATGATGTGTGTGTGTGTGAGAGAGAGAGAGAGAGAGAGAGAGACCTTTCAAATACAATAGCAAGAGGGGCAAAGAAAACGTAGGCAAGACATAGCGCGTAGACAGTGAAGACGGCATTGCTCATTCCGCTGTTAAGAGCAAACTTTGCAATTACAAACAAACCGACGTACACAAAATGAATGAAAATCGCATACAGACATGGCTTGATCAGAAAATAGGTGCTAATAGAGGGATATATGGCTATTGGCTTCTATTTAGCTTAGCTTCTCTAATCTGGTTATCTAAGTTTTGTACTTATTAGGTGATTTTGCACATTGTAGGCCAGCTCTTCACATTAAGCTTTGTAAAATATAATAACTTTTCTTCTTGACTTTTGTGTTTTGCATTGTCTCTTTCCATCCACCATTTCATTTCTTGTTTTTATCTTGCACAAATTTTTTTTCCATTATTGCTACTAATATGGTGTGGCTAACTAATGTATAATTCAATCAAATGGGCATTAATGGTCATTATTATGCGCATGCACAAAAATAGATTTTCAAAATCAGATTACTCTGTTTTTTCAACAAGAGGTCATTATGTATGTGCACATCTTTTCTGCTAATATGATGTGGGTGCTAGTGTGCAATCAATCAAATAAGTATTGAAGTTCATTATGCATGTGCACAACAAAGGTATATTAAATGGGATTACTAACAAATTTTCCTATTTTTCCAACAAATCATTATACATAGGCCAAACAACTTTTACCCTTTTTCTTTTCTTGATACATATTTTTTCTTGGCTCTTTTTCTTTTTCTTACTAATATGTTGTGGGTGGTAATTTGCAATTCAATCAAATGTATACTAAAAGTCATTATGCATATGCACAACAAAGGATTTTCAAATGGAATTACCAACAAATTTTTCATTTTTTCAACAATAGGTCCAGCACACAGGCAAAACAATTTTTTCCACTTTTTCATTTCTTGTTGTTATCTTGACTCTTTGTTCTATTGCCACTAATATGATGTGCTTACTATTATATAATTCAATCAAATGTGTATGAACAACAATGGTTTTTTTTTTTTGGGTTTAAAATCAGATTACTAACAAATTTTCCACTTTTTAGTAAGCAAAGCAACTTTTCTACTTTTTCAATTCTTGCTATTTTCTTGGCTCATTTTTTTCCATTGCTACTAATATAAGATATGCTTACCAATGTACAATTCTGTCTTTAAAAAAAAAAAAAAAAAGAAAGGGTGCAATTCAGTCAAATGTCTAATAAAGTTCATTATGCATATGCACAATAAAGGTTTTTCTATATGGGATTACTATCAATTTTTCTACTTTTTCAATAGGTCGTATGCACAACAACTTTTTCATATTGGCTGCTCTTTTGTCTCTTTTTTTTTTCTGCGTGGCAACTAATTTGATGTGAGTACTAATGTACAGTTCAAGCAAATGTGTATTAAAGGTCATTATCATACATGTTCACAACAAAGTATTTTTAAATGGATTACTAACAATTTTTCCACATTTTCAACAAGTCATTAAACTTATTATGCACAACAATTTTTTCCTAGTACAATTCAGTCAAATGTTTATTTAGTATCCATATGCGTAAAAACATAGGTTTTCAAAATGAGATTACAAACAATTTTTCCACTTTTTCATCTCTTGCTGTTTTATATCTTTGACTTTTTCCCCAATTGCTACAAATATATATGATGTGCATACTAGCATAGAATTCAACAAAATGTGTATTAAATGTCATTGTACATGTACATAACAACAGGTTTTTAAAATGGTTTTTTAAGTCCAAGGTCGGAATTACAGAGTAAGGATAGAGATTCAAACTCAAAACAAATATATTGACAATGGATGCCTTTACTACTAGAACAAACATTTAATTTTCGCCACAATAGGTTTTTTAAATACATTTAATTTAAAGAATTTCTGTATAATTTCGAATGGGAATTCACGTTATTTATGATATGATTTATGGGAATTAATTAATAAAAGAATAATTTTCAGCATTTATAGTCACAAATGTTCTTCTATCCCCACTCTCATTCCAGTTCACAGTATATCTGTTGTCACTTTTTGTTCAAGTACTTATCGATTTTTATAGTTTAAAAAAAGAAAAAAGAAAGGTAGAATAGTCATAGTCTTACTTTCCATGAGACTTCTCAAAATCATAAAAATTAGAATTATAATTGTTGGGAAATATACTACTTTTCCCCCTTCCAATCTAAATAATCACGTGGTGGAAACAAAATAAAAAACAAGCATAAAAGAGAGAAAACACAAATTTAATGTGGCTCCTTAAGCCACTGACAACCACAAGAAGAGATCTTTTATTGATAAAGAAATTACTTATAATCACGAGTTTTCTTTAACCTAACTCTTTCTTTCTACACAAAACTAGCACACTCAATGTATGCCGTAATCAACTCACGTACAACTAACTCTTTCTCTCTCTATATAGCTTTCTTGCTTCCTATCTATATATATATATATACACACACACATATATATATATTCGTAATACTAATGCCATTATTATTTTTATTTTCCTGCCCATTTCACTTGCTAAATCAGGTGAAGGCATCTTATCCATTCATTTCATCCTTCAAGTCACATCCCTTCATTTCATAACTTATTTAGTTATTGTTTTATTACATTTTTTTATTAATTATGTTATTTTATTTAGTTATTTTTATATAGATTCCATTCCACCACCCAAATATTCTATCTAGATTATCTAAAAAAATATCTTTTTTTTTGGAATTAATAATATTGTGCAAGGACCCACATTGACAAAATGGCTAGATGAACTTCACATATCTGGGCTACGAAGTCAATGGATATTCAGAGGAACTCACGTGAGCTATACATTGACACGTAATTTCATGCCAATGTGAATTTCACATCAGAGACTGTAAAACTCGCTCTCATTAGACTTTGAAATGGCAATAAACGGCAGATTCTGAAATTTCGCATCTTCATCTAAAATTTCATTTACCTAATTCAAAGGACCATTTGGGCTACTGGTTTGAACTCCTTCAGACTTCAAAATTTCATGTCTTTATCCCGTTTATCTTACCGATTTTTTCTCCCAATTTCAACCTATATTAGGCATCCTCTCATATAAAAATATTATCTTTTCCAATTCAAAATTCCTTAAAATCTCAGCTTTCCCTCTATCACATGCCTGTTATATCTTGAATTCCTAATATGTATTGCCATTAGTGTCATCTGTCTGATTTGGATTTTAGAGTCAGAGATTTATAAAATCCGTCAGATGACTTCATCGAGTTCGTCTTCAAGCAGGGATCTCGGCTGGGAATCACTTATCTAAGTGATGAGTCCTTTTTGAGGTAAATTTCTTTATTTTAGGTAACGTAATTTCAATTATTTTTTCCCCAGCCTAATTTTTTAGACCGTCCGATTTGGATTTTACAGTCAGAGATTTATCAAATCCGTCAGATGACTTAGTTGAGTCCGTCTTCAAGTAGGGCTCTCAACTGGGAATCACTTATCGAGGTGATGAGTCCTTTTTGAGGTAAATTTCTTTATATTAGGCAATGTAATTTCAGTGATTTTTTTTTTGGCTGCCATTCCATTTAAATTTATAGATTTTTTTGCAACCCTAATTTTTTAGAGCATTGTTTAGTTTATAAATACCAAGTAATTGTAATCCCAAACAACTTTCATATCTCTATTTGTTTTTTCTCAAGAGCTTTCATTTTTTCTCAAGAGCTATCATTAGTCATAATTAATTGAAATGGCTCCGGTGAAGCATACACTACGTGAGGTTAATTCTAAACTTCCCAAAAATGCTGCATTCCTTCTCCGTGTGGCATGTAAATGGGCTATGCCATTCCACAACAAAGAGAAAGGAATAAGGGTCATTGAGACGGTGCTAATTGACGAAGAGGTTTGCCGAAATTAACTAAACTATAAAGCCAGATTTATTATTACATAAATAGTAAACTTCACGTTGTTTTACTTGCTATTTAATTTGTATGCACATAGTATTTACCTAGTTCAGTTTACTTTGTATTGCATGAATTGCTTCTTGGCCGTGTCCATGTTCAGCACATCAATTATTCAATTCTTACTTATTTCCATTTATGTTATTTTGTATGACTTTACTTATTCAATTTTTACTTATTTTAGCTTATGTTATTTCGTATGACTTTACTTTGTTCAATTCTTACTTATTTCAGTTTATGTTTATTTATTTAGTTCTTATAGTTACTGTAATCGTGAACTGTATGTTATCTGAAATTTTTAATTGATAGGTGGTTCAAATCTACATTAATTGTAATATGTTGTTTATTTATTTATTTTATAAAGTTTGTGTAATATTGAACAGTACATTATCTATAATTTTTAATTGATAGGGGGTTCAAATCCAGGCATCGATAGCCCATCAGTTCATAGCTTATTTTGATGATCTTTATTGAAGAAAATGGATTATACTCTATGATGCACTTTGATGTGAAAGAAAATGTTGGTGGATGGAAGCCTACTTCACACCCTTCTAAGCTCTTCTTCAACGATACAACGAAGATCAAGAGTCAGTCTTTTGAGAGGCATCCTCACTTCCGGCTATCTGTGTATAACTTTGCTCCTTTCATGGATGTTATTAATGCTTCAACTGTCAATTGTTGAGTCACCCTCTATTTGGCAATATAATTTAAGATATACAGTTTTTTTTATTCTTTTAAATGATTACTTTTTATTGTTTCAGACATAATAGGTGCATTAATCCTTGTGAGAAGATTAAAAAGCAAGACTGCATTGACAGGGCTTTGAAATTTTCCAGCTTTTAATTCTCAAATTCATTTGATTAAGTTTTCCATGAATTTTATTCATTTAATAATTAGGTAATTACTTTATATGTAGTAATATAAAGCTTCACTGTACTATTTGGGATGAATATGCTGAAGAGTTGACCAAATATTTAGCTACACCAAGGCAAGATCTAGTAGTGGTTATGCTTCAACTATGCCGCCTTAACAATTGTTGGGGTTAGTGATTTGACTTATGTTAATGTATACTTTATATATTATATATGTTTTCTATTTGTTTCGTTTATTATTAAAGCTTTTCTAAATTTCCAGTTCAGGTGATTCAAAGGGGATTCAACTTCATTTTATTCTACAAAGCTGTTGATTAACGTGCAAATCCCTGGAATCGAGGATTTCCGCATTAGGTATTTAGTCTAACTATTTATCAAGGTCTTCTTTAAATAAGATAGTCAGATTTTCATTTATTTTAAACCTCTGAAATAGATTTTTAAACATGCGGGCGTCTGCTTCCTAATCATCTAGCCAACAACCTTCTTCTTCTGCTATTTCTATTGACGATGATAAGGATATTGGTTTTACACAAACCATTGCAAACTTATCATCAATGAAAGAGGTATCATCAACTATATTTTAAATTGAAGTTATGTATCATTTATTGGATTTTGTTGCAATTTCTTTCTTTTTTAATATTCAGGCCCGTGGGTGTTGGTTTTATTTCAGTACTCTGTCTGACTAATTGGGCCTATCTAGGATGCTTTGACCCTACCTATTTTAAAAAAAGTTATTAGAGATAATGGGGAATATATATGAAGTAAATGTGCAGAGTGTTTCCCAGAAAGTATTTGGAGGTATAGCATCAAATTCCGGGTCAAGCACAAGAAGACCACTGCTATAATGTTGTGGGATGGAGAAGGCCAAGTCTCACTGGAAAGGCAACTGGAGAGTTCAGTGATCATATTGACATGGTATTTTTTTGCTCTCTTATTTCTTCAAGATCTTGATTTATTTTTTCTGCATAAACGTATATTCCTTCTTATCTTATTGTTGGATTTCATATTTTATTAGGAAACCTTAACTCCAAAAGTTGTCCTAAGGAGATATCGCAATTGGTTGGAAGGCAAATGCTGTTTAAGACTGACCAAAAAAATTCATCTAGTGGTAGAAATGTGTATTCAATAAACAGCGTTTCAGAGAATAAGAGCAAAGTTGAGAAATATGCGGCAGATGAGGGATTGGATTCTGAGGTACTAAGATGTTATTTAATCGCTTATGTTTGTCTTATCTATGTGTTCTGTTCATGTTACCTAACTAAAAGAGTATTGCATTATTTTCAAAGGAATAGAATTCGGACTCTGATCTCAAACTCATGTTTGAACAGACCACTGCAGTTGAGGCCAATATGGTATATTTAACACTAATTGATCTGTATTTGCCTTAGTTCATACTTATTTTGTATATTTTTTATAATCAGATTTAGTGACAGGTACCTCTGTTCTTTTCTTTTCATTTTCTTTCCATGATTAGCCTTCTAATTCTCCCCCCAATAACGACGCTATAACTCCTGCCACTACTCCATGAAAGAGATCTTTTGAAGACGACCTGTTCAACCCTAGTGCAGTCATGTCAGCACAGATATCTACAAACAAAAAACTCAAGGGTGTTAAGATTGAAAAGCCTTGATTGTGGATGATTTCTCAAGGCTTATATTTTATTACGTGGTCTCCAAAAAACAGCTTGCTACTATACATTTAAGATACACATTGGTTTTACATTTAGTTTTCTACTATAGTTGATTACAACACTGTTGGTTTGATTTTAGTAGCATTTTTTGTGATCATTCAAATTTTTTTACTATGGTTGATGTTAACACTTTTGGTTCTATTATGGTAACAGGATTTGTTGTCATGGGAATTTAATTTTTTGACATGGTAATTTATATATTTATTTTTTTCTTGGGGACATTTATTTATTTATTTTATAATTCTAAGCTTTCATTGCCAGTGTTGTTCCTTGAATCATATTGTAATATGAAGGTGGATGTTGGTCTTTCATATGAATTAGGTTGCTGATTGTTTGCTACATATTTATTAGGGTTGTGATTGAATTGCGTGCAATATATTGCTTAGTATTGTGACTGAGTTTTTTTTCCAATGTCTAGAAAATGTTAAATTGTAGGTTCTAGGTTTTTGTTATGAAGTTGAAATAAGTACTAGAGTTCTAATTGGTGCATCATGTGATTTCGATGAGAATCAATCTCTTGTTTCCACCTGTGATTGTTGTCTATCTAATGGTCTATTTGTATCTATTTTTTGCCCGTGAAATTGCTTCAAAACTAGAAGAGAATATGGTCTTCATTAGGAATGTATGGATAAAATGAAGGTGATCTTTTTTAGTTCAAGAAAAATAAAGGTACACATACTATTGCTTATACATAAATATTTATTTGTCATATATAGACATAATTGGTTACGATATTGCTCATATTTTAATAGAGCAAGTCATAGTGGCAATGAAGAATGTGGAGGTTGTATTGTTGAAAAGTTTCAACTAATTATGCTTTTTGTTCACCAAGATGGATATAATTCCTCCATAATCAACTTTGCAATGTGACATCTTTTGCCATCTCTAGGAAAGGAATCACAGGATATGATATATTATTGATTGGGTTAGTTGGCAAGGAAAAGGAAGAAGAGAACTTGCTATACAAGGTTGGGAAATATTTCATCACATTAAAGAGAATTTTGGAGGGCATACAAGGAAAATTTTAATCTCAGGCTGCCAATTGCATTATGCAACATCATTCAGCGATGATGAAAAGAAAACAGTCTCAAGGCTCTGAATAACATTTTGCAATCTGAAATCTTGAATGATATTTGTGATTCACGGCGTTGATAAACGTCAGCCTATTGGTTCTTTTAAGATGCAGTTATCTTTTTTGCACACTGTGTTATTATGTGCATTATGATCATTTGTATTTCACTAGATTGATGAATGTTTTTGTAATGTCACACTCTTTAAGTTTGAATTACATTCTAAGTTCTGCAGTGATTTCTTTTTAATCTATATGTATATATAATAATTTTTTTTTGCTTTAATATTTTAATCATTTTAATTTTCGTTACAAGGATTAATATTATATATGCTTCTTGGCCTTAATATCTTTTATAAACGAATTTATGGTAAAAATTCTATTCTCTAACTAATAATTTTTGAATACTTATAACCACTTGTAAAGCTTATTGGCAGACATTTCTGACTATTAGATTAAATGTTCAATTATCTAACTAATTATTTCTGATTGCTTATGGCCCTTATATGAAATTTCATGACCAAAGTTTTGTGATTTTAAGATTAATTACAATTTCTAATATAACCATATGCGAAATTTCATGACCAATGTTTGTGAGTTTAATATTAAAAATTGGAAATATTTTTAGCCTAATTGAAAGATTTAAAATATTAATGCTGAATGGTTAATAGTTATTGATAGAGGGTCTATTTAGCTCATTGCCTAAAATAGTTTAATGCATTAGTCTGAATATCACGTTTCTCTTGTCTCAATGAAATTTTCCATATACCTGCTTCATCAAACCCTATTTGATTAAACAATAGTCGTGGCTCTATTTTTCTGATAATTTTAACGGGTTTTTCATGGTGGTAAATTGGGTGATTACCGTTTTCCTCTCCACATTCGATTCTTTCATTGTTTTTGTGCAAGATGGACGTTCATGGCAATCAAAATATGCATCAATAATTTTGTACAGTTTGATCCCCTTGCATGGATTGTTCTTCAGCTTCGCGTCGGTTTGGTTAGTATTCTCTTCCCTTTGTAATTTATTATGTCTTGCCGAATTCACGTACATCATGGTAATTTACCCCAAACGTTGAAAATATTCATTGAATTTTCTGCCGAATTCACAAATGAAGCCTATTTTCTCTAATAACGAAAATATGCCTTTGACTTCAATCATTCATGTTCATGGCAATTCTTAGCATCAGTTTACAATTTATGTTGAAAATATTCAATGGATTTGCTGCCGAATTCACGAAAGAAGCCTATTTTCTGTAATAAAGAATAGATGTTGTCACGCCCCCTCAATTCTACCACTTATTATTATTTATATTCAAAAGCGGAAGCTTTTTCATTGTTTTGAGCAAATTGAGAGAACGGGACTTACAAAACTACTTTTATACAACTTTATTTAGCCTTAGAAAAGGTTAAATAACACAACACATTATGTTGATAAGTATTTAAATTATTATCAAACCAAACTACGGAAGTGCCAAGCTTTTACATCAGTATATTTATTTATACAAAAGTTGCTATACTCGTATATTGGTTTGGATATATTCTTATAACAAAAATAACTTCCCTTCTATATGCAAAATCTCCTTCCATCCACGGGCATGCTTCGGTTCTTGGCTTGCTTGACCATTTCTTTACCTCCGATTATCTACAAAATAGTGGAAAATAAAGATATAAGTACAACGTACTCAGTGAGTAACAAAATACTTCAATGTACCCTTCTGCTTAAGAAAACTGGACTTTCAAGAAAATTGTCGGATGCACAAACCTTTAATTGTACGGAAGGGCCCTATCACTAGTTAACTACTACCCGTGGTGTGCGCACGATTGGCCCAGACCACACAGCAAGGCCACAGAGTTTCAGATTGGCCAAGACTACACAGCAAGGCCACAGATTATATCCAGAATGACCAAGATCACATAGCAAGGTCATGTTTCACAGAGTAATTCAGAACGGGTAGAGCATTAACTAGCGATACAAATGCAGTAAACCATTCGTTCTTTTCATGATAATGCATCAAGAATTCAAGCATATCTTTATGAAAACATAATGGACAAAAGAAAGGGAATCAAAGTACCGTTACTCACTTATGAAAAAATTGAATGAAAAGGGAATTAAAGCATTCGTTACTCACCTCAAATATTCCACGTGAAAAGGTTCCTTTAAAGTTTTGATATTCCTTAATTAAAGCTATTCTTGAGTTAGGATCTATCTATATAAGGTTAAGGGCCTTTTTCAAGTAAAAAGTAGGTGTTTTAGTGGGTTTCTCTAGATGTTTCTCCACTATCCTCAAAGTTGGACGAATATAGGGAGTTTAGGAGAGAATTTTGATAATTTTGGGGATTTTGGAACCTTAAGGACCCCTTGGTCCTTTTTATAATAGTTGAGGCTTAATTGTTTTTAATAAATTTTGAGTTCCGCCAATCATATCTTGACACGTGGCACAACATTTACCGCACACTTGGCTGAAATTGTCTGAAATCCTTGTGCTCTGTCTCATCCTTCAATTAAGCCACCGAACTTTGATTTATGTCAATTAAGTCACTATATTTTAGTTTATGTCAATTTGGAACTAAATTCTTTCTTTAGCATAAATTTGGTAACCACCTATTAGTTTTCACAAAATCCTACAATAATATTCAAGTAATTCTTTTAAAACAACAATTTCGTTGCTTACCTTAATTTGTAGAAATTTCTGGGATGTTATAGATGTCTTTGAACTCAATTATTCATACTGATGGTAATTCGTAGCATTGGTTTACAATCTACGTTGAAAATATTCAATGGATTTGCTGCCAAATTCATGAATGAAGCCTATTTGCTGCCTTGTAAGTTATTTTTTTCTATATTCTAAATTGTGAAAACAAGCCATCAGCTTAAGTCGAAGGATCGATATTTAAGGTGTTGTGATACACAGATTGTTCATCGTTTTTTTCTTCAGCTTTTGTACTTTATAATTTCGTTGATTCATCCCTCTACCGTCCCCTTCATAGTTTTATTTGGGCTACTCAAATAATCACCAAATTTTGAAGTTTTAGTTCTCCACATTTGTTATATGATTTACTCAGAGCCATTGTTTTTCATTCTTTTATATGTAATTTGTTTCAAGTTTTATCTGTGACTGGATTTAATCCGGAAATATTGAATCAATCATTAATTTTGTTGGAAAGCAGTTAAGCTTAGAAGTTATTTGCTTGAACTCAGAAAAATGGTTTACATCTTCCACTCTATTTAATGTTGTATACATTACTCAATTAATATGTTACTCTTTAATGCCATTCTAAATTTCTAAATTGGATAGAGCAGTTAGATAATGGAGCTACTTATGTTTGACTAATCCATATAAAAAAACATATTGTTGCTGCTTATAACTAGGATTTCGCTGATTTAAAACTTTGCAGTGGAATTTGTAGTAGTTACTTAACTGTCTCTCAAAGTTCAATGTTGTAACATCCCGAAAATTTCTACAAATTAAGGTAAGCAACGAAGTTGTTGTTTTGAAAGAATTACATGAATATCATTGAAAGATTGCTTGAAGATCAAAATATTGTTATTGAATTGACGCTAAAGAAAGATCTTGGTTGATAATTGACATAAACTAAAGTGTAATGACTTAATTGACATGAATTGAAGAGTGTGAACTTGATTGAAAGATAATGCAAGGGGAAGGACTTCTTGGACAATTTCCCGACAAGTGTG
>CAVNYN010248399.1:0-21805 GCA_963692815.1 Nyctanthes arbor-tristis
TTGCCTACACTCTTTCCCTACACGACCTCTTCCGATCTGGATGAAGTTTGAGCTGGGGTCAAGCGGTGGAATCAAATATTCAGCCAAATTAAGATAGCAACGGGCGCCTTTAAGACTAAACAAACCTTGTTATGTGTTCACACTGCACCTGAGAATATAAGAAATGAAGAGGTCGTGCAAGAGAGGTTAAAAAGGAGGAAAAAAAAATTCTGATTTCAGCAGGACAGCAGGGAACCGAGGAGGAGAATCTGCCAAGAAAACAGCCAAGAAAAAGGAAGAACAGCTTGGAGAGAAGTGAGGTAAGAATTGTTGTAGCTTGAATTTCTTTCAATTTTGCAGCAAGAAAATGAGCAAGAACCATTCTAAATCTGAAAATTTTTGATTATTAGCTAAGGGGCAGTGAACTTAGTTTGAAAACAGTTATAACTCTCTTTTTCCTTTGAAATTGGCTACATGACAGTTTTCTTGAATTTTTATTGAAGGATAAACAAATAAGGA
Organism: Nyctanthes arbor-tristis; assembly: GCA_963692815.1. Taxonomy (NCBI): domain Eukaryota; kingdom Viridiplantae; phylum Streptophyta; class Magnoliopsida; order Lamiales; family Oleaceae; genus Nyctanthes; species Nyctanthes arbor-tristis. Next base: position 499 of record CAVNYN010248399.1, read on the forward strand.
CAGAGATCAGATCCGGCGAACACTTGAAAGATGATAAAGTGGTGTTATGATAATAATAATAATAAAAGTTGTAAATTAGTTTTAAAAAACAGGAACTGATTTGGCTAGATATCGACGTGGAATTGTGTAGTGAATTAGTGAAGGAAATGGTTTTGCATAGCCATGATTTCTTCCACCTCTTGTGACTACGAAGAGTAGGTTATCTTGGGATAAGTTGTATGAAGATGAATCACATTAAGATGGGAACCAATTGGACAAGAAATGAATGGGAACTAGTATGAAATATCGGTATACATTAAGCAAAAGACTTAAACATATAAGAGGAGTAGCTATCTTGTCCTTCATTACTTCTCTTAAGTAGCATATTGATTGGATGATTTGATGACTAATAGGAAGTAGCGAAGAGGTAGGAGCTGCCTTGCTAATGCTTTGTGAGTGGAAAAGTTTTTTACTCTTAAGCAAATGAAAAATTATTTATGCTACTATGGTAGGTGATTTTGATGAGAACATTTGCTTAAGCTATGTGATTCCCATGAACTTCTTATATGAGCTTGAGTTTAAAGGATACTGAAATGATTCATGAAATTTTGAGATGCTATATATTAGAAACAAAGTGAGAATTGTGATATATTTGGAATCTTGCCATCTAGTACCTAGTAATTTGCTATATTGAGAAACACTCCATTCCTGGAGGGTGCCGTTGGCCCGTGCTCAGAGTCCCCTTTTACAGATAGAACCTTTGGCCCGTGTTTGGGGCTACCGTTCACGGAGGGGACCGTAGGCACGGGTCTAGAAGTTCGATATTACACGCGTATAAATAGATTCCAGTTAGATTCGGGGGTACTTTAAGTTTGATTTCATTTGATATATTGTTGAGTCTTGAGCTTACATATTTGATATCTGAAGATGATATGATATTTATTTAAGCTCATATTTTCCAATTATAGTGTTTTAAGTTGCTTTTCTCAGTTGTTACCATAGATTTTTAAATGATTTGATCATGTTATTTTAGTATATTTGTATAAGCATAGTCATTTTCAAATTATCCACTCACTGAGTGTATTAGCTCATATAGTTTCAAATGATTTCTCTCATCAAGTAGTAAGTAAAGATTTTGGACAACTTTTGGATCGCAGCTTGCGCTTTTTGAAGACAAAATCATCTGATCTCACCTTGTATGAGCCACCTCATTGGCATGCATACAATATCTTTGTTGAACATTATTTGTACGTCATTTTGTGACAGATGTAGATATATGGGCTTATTACATCTTTTGTAATATTTACTCTACTCTTGTAACTTAGGTAAAATATTTGGTTTTTCTCTTTTGTACTAGAACCTTTTTAGTTCTTAAAGTATATGGTTGGGTAGTATTTTAGAAATTGAACACAAAATCATATTGTGGTAAGTTGATTAGGCATTTTCTCAAAACAAGAAGAGATAATGTCAAAATTTCTATAAGTTAGCATGCATAGTCAAATGCATTAATGGTAGGTCCAACTTCTAATTGGTATCTACTGTTGGCACACGTCACTCTTCGTGTCCACTAGTGCTACTCGAGCTGGGGCGTGTCAGAATAATCTTTCTTATCTGAGTTCTTATTTAATAAAAGATTGTATTGATTCCTGAGTAGTATAATTTGAGATTATTAAATAAGTGTGCATTGGGCAGGTGGACAAAAAAACTCATCAAAAGAATTTTTCTCTATACACAAAAACAGTGGTTATTTTGGTAAAAGCAATGAAATATGTTTAGTTGCATTTTGATAGTGATAAGGGATTTTTTTTTTATCAAACTCTACTATCAAATGAAGGTGACAATATAATTGCTTACTAGCAAGGTTCTTTCTAAACTAATGAGACATATATTTGGGATATTGGACTTGGACATAGTATCCTGAACAAGAATCAAAAGATTGACCTAGGACGAACCACTAGAATTCTTTAGAGGTTGAGTCTATGCTAACTGGTAAATCATGTTCAGAAGGTGAAATGACCAAAGAAGTCATAGAATCAAGAAAGTCTTCGAATTAGTTTCTTACGGTAATTGTTGTCCTATGAACACACTAATGCAAGATAGTCATGAGTATTTTGTATTTTTAGGAATGCTTACTCAAGAAATGACTATTTTACCTAAGGACTCAAAAGCCTGAAATATTTGATGAAATCAAGGATTTTCTAACTATGATTGAGAAATATCTGGTTTATAGTATTAAAATGCTTTGATTTGGTCAAGATGGCAAACACTTGCCTAGAAAATTCTAGGAGAACTTCTTGGGCCATGGGATCTGATCTTTTCCGAACACATTTTCGTATTACCAAAAAAATGTTTTATCAGGCGGGAGAAAACAGAATCTTGTTGGACATGGTACAAATCATGTCATTATTGCTTCTGTAATTCTCAAGATGAGGAAGCATTTGTTTTAAACAAATGTAAATTTCTTATAGGATAAGTATATAGAAGACAGGGTGTACAAATCAAAAGATTATGATGGAAAAGATGAGGGAATTTATTCCTAAGTCATCTAGCCCAACAGCACAATCTTAGATCTCTAGATTTCCTACTGGTAGTATCCATTAGGTACAGGATTTAAGTGGGAGTTAAAAAGATTCGCCTCAATCTGCAAACAGGACGGATGGTGAGAATGACAGTTTGGTAGTAGATGCTAGAGTTGAAAATTCGCAGACCAATCAAGAGAGGTCCAAGAGCCTCTACTGCTTAGACGTAGTCTAAGGATCATTAACATTCATGGAACATAAGAATGATCCAATAAACATTCATGGAAATGAGGGGAGATCGATGTAGAGCCTTGGAAATAGGAATGATATCTGGAATAGAATATAAGTATTCCAATCAGGTCTGGAAGCTTGCAGATGCATCTAAAGGGATAGACCCATTAGGTGTGAGAATTCTATAAGAGAAATTGGGGAATGGATGGAAAGGTTGAAGCCTTCAAAATGAGATTAGTAGCTTAGGAAGGGCATCTGTAAAGATGAGGCCTTTTTTTCTGTTGCTAGGCTTGAATCCATTTAGATACTTTTATCCATTGCGATTTATTTCGATTATGAGATTTGGCAGGTAGATGTCAAGACCGCATTCTTGAACGGATGGTTTGATAAATGTGTCTATATGAGGCAAACAGGCGGATTCATTGCTCCAAGACAGAAATAAAAATCTGTAAAGTGCATAGGTCCATTTATGGATTTAAGCAAGCATCCATGTTTTGGAACAAAAGATTCGACGAAGTGGCTAAAACTTATGATTTTGATCCGAACCTCATCGAACCCTACATCTGTAAGAAGAAGTGGGATATTTTTTTGATACTTTATGTGTTGATAAAACATTAATTGTCAGAAATGATATGGGAATGTGATCTACAGCAGAAGCGTGATTGGCCCAACAACTCAATATGAAGGACTTAGGCAAGGCCAGCTATATTCTAGGGATTCAGATCATGCGGAATTGTAAGTATAATCAGATTGCCTTGCTACAAGATTAATGCACAAAAAAATACTGGTTAGTGTTGCAAATGCAGAGCTTCAATAAAGGGTTTTTATCCTTCAGGCGTAGGGTTCACTGGTTAGAGGGGCTATGTACTATATACCTGACAAGGTAAAAGGCGTGAATAGGATATCCTATACTTCGATGATGGATAGTCTCATGTATATCATGCTTTGCGGGTTGGTGAGTTAGTTTCAATCATATCCAGAACCAAAGCACTGAGTAGTGGTGAAGCATATATATTCAAGTATCTTTAGAGAACGACAGATTATGTACTGGTGTAATCAATGTAAGAGTAGGTTTCAGTAGGATACACTGACTTAATTTTCAGTCAGATGTAGATTTTCAAAAATCTATGTCGAGAACGATGTTTACTTTAGTGGGGATGCTGTCAGCTGGAAGAGTGTGAAGCAGTTTTGCATCATGGAATTCACCATAGAAGCTGAATTCATATCAGCCTGTCAGGTAGCCGGTGAAGTCAATAGGCTTTGGGAAAAAATCCTTACAGATATTGAAGTGGTGCCTGCAGTGGTAAACTTCATTTCGCTTCACTGCAAAAAGAGTGGAGTGATAGCCATTGTAAAAGAACTAAGAAGCTGTCTAAAAGGGAAGCACATAATTTTCTGTTGTATGATGTATTAGTCTGTAAGATTGCCTTGGCAGATAGCCCAGCTGATCTATTCATGAAGAAGCTTATAAGCATTTCAAGGGTAATCTAGACACTATGGGTAAGCAAGACTTGAGACATACACTTTATGAGCAAGTGGGAAAATTATTAGGATATGTGCCCAGTAGAGCGTTGGGACATTTACCGTAGTATGAATAAAAAATTATTTATTTATTGAATAAATGTGATGTTTATTTTTCATAAGTGGATTTACGATATTTGAGTGGGCCATCAGTTGCTTTGTAATAATATGGAGATGGGTACTTCTAGATAAGGACAGAAGATGCCTATTATATTTCAACCAGAAAAATATTAGTCCTGGGCTGAGAATAAAGGTTGGCATTTTATTCTTTCGAGGCTTATTTGTTGTTGCTCTAACTCTATTGAGTAGGTGGTTTATCTTGATCAACGCGACTGGTGAAGGTCATGAGTAATAATAATGATATACTCCAGGATAAATATATTGGACTGGACGATTGTGTGAACTTAATTCTATGCCATGACCATGGGCGTGAGTTGAGATTCTACATAACTGTCATACGGTTTGTCTAAATTCATCTCATGTGGGTTCTTCTATGAAGCAATCATAAGAAACTTAGATGTGCTATGGGTGAGACTAAATAAATATTTGGTCAATATGCTCTGCATGTTGGGAACTGAAGGAGAGTGAATTAGTAGAGTGCGTACTATGAGAGGAATCCATTGCTCTTGAATAAAGTGTTAAATGATCTAATTAATTAATCAGATGCAAGTATGATTTCAAAAATCTAACGTTGATATTTAGCAAATCTTGCTAAATAGAAATCATAGCAGTGGTGATCGAAAATTAAGTAAGGTGTATAAAAAATTAGGTGATACGGTCAGGTACATACCTAATTAATTATCAAATCATAAGATGGGGACAAACTATTGGATTAATAATTCAAGAGGATAATTAATTGCAGAATTTATTATTTTAGTTCCTATGATTATTTATATAATTAGGAGTTGCAATAATTCGTCTTTAGTGGAGTGTACGAATTATTAATAATTAAATCAAACAGTTTGGATCAGCTAAACTGAATTTAATTATAGGCAGCCCAATTATAAATCCGATTGGGTCCCTTTGAAAGCTTCTGGAAAGTCGTGGAATTACTTGGAAAAGAATTCTATGGTATACACAGTCCAACTAGGAATCTAATTCTCTGTCTTGCAAGACGTGAAAGAGCCTTAGATTTTTCCCTATAAATAGGGAACTGGGCAGTCTTATTTCTCAATCTCAGGAAGAGTCACGCCCCAATACTCTTGTAGAGAATTCTAATTCTCTACGGCTTGGCTCTTGTGTCGCGTTTTGAGAGAACTCCTAGCGGCGCCTACTCGCCAGTGCAATCTAAGACTTAGAAGCATTTCGAAGAAGATCCAAGGGTTGGAAGCTAAGAGTTCGTGATTATCGATCGTTGGAATAATTGCTACTAAAGGTATTATTCCACTTCCCTTTCTTTGGGCAATTATTTGTGCAAAATCAGATATTGAATTAGACATCCAGATCATTCATGCTCTAAAGAAAATAATTTCTGAAATTATTGATATTCTTTGTTCTTGTTTCCAACAAGTTTAACAATCTGGTACGTTTTAGGATCTCTTTACTGGTACTCTTGTGGGGGTCAACCTTCCAAATCTTGGGTAGTTTAATGTCTTTTTTAATAGTTTGAATGGGTCTATGCTGAAGGGACTCGAAGGAAAGCTTAAGCATACTTTCTTGGGAATTTCTTTAGGGAAACCTCTTGAAAATGTTTATCTTGATATAAGGGGTGAAATTTAAACTTTTTTTTGAGAGTAAGGAAAATCCAAAGGGAGTCGAAGTTTCACCATACAATGGCTAAAATGGGCTTTCTGTAACTATTGGATCTGTTTTTGGGTTGCTTTTACTATTTGTTATATACTGCCGCCAATTTTTGTCTTTGTTTCTCTTGTTAATTACAATATAAGTGTAAAAGTGCCATTCCATAAGGTTTTAATGGCAAAAATAGATAGATTTTGTAACTGGGACTTCCGAAGAGATTTGTGTAAAGGTTGAGGACTTACAAGACTAGAAATAAAGGTTAGGGACGTTAGGTATAAATTACCCATAAAACAAAGTAGGGCTTCACTAATTACTGACTATAAGGCTAAATAGTAATGCTACATGCATAGATGAATGTATAAAATAGACTTACAGATAAAAAATTAAGTTATAATTTTATCAATGTATTTGCTATTTCTTTTATTGCACAACATGGAGTGAAATTATAATTTTACATCCTTTCCATAGACACATCTTTATATTTATCTGTATTAGTAGATTAATTGAAGGCTAAATAAGAAATAAGAAATAATAATTAATACAGCAGTTTTCAATTGGATTTGGATTTTCAATTGCTATTTTTCCGCTCTTTTGCTGGCATCGTCATGATGTTAAACACACTACAAGAAACATGAGCTATAGCGGTGACATTTTTCGACGACATCAAATGTCGTTGCTATAGCGTTGGCTATAGCAGCGACTTTGAGTCGCCACAGTAGTCTTTACCCTATAGCGGCGACATCATAATGTCATTACTATCGGTTGTGTCTACAGGGACGACTAATCATATCGCCACTGTATATTGCTATCTATACCGATGACACCCAAAAGTTGTAACTATATGTCATGATCTAAAATGACGACCTATAATTGTCGTCGCTATATAATTGACGGGTAGATTTCCCGCTTTTGTTCTTGTGTTTACCAACGACAAGTTGTTGCTATAGGAAGCACGTTCGTCACTATAGTTGTAATAATTTACATAACATATATTATAAATTCAAAAGGTTGATTGAAAGTTGCCTTTGTCCAATTGGTGAAGTTCCATGTGTGTGGGTGGGAGTTCCTTAGTTCAACTCTTGGCGGTGATCGGAAGAGCACACATGTTCAATTAAATATGAATAGCAATGGGCCGAACGGTGGAGTGGGGTGGTGTACCGGATCAGGTAAAAAAGTTTTTTCAAAAAAAAATTTTAGCCACCAAAAACTATCGACTTTAGATGTCGCCACAATAGACTAAAATATAGTCGCTATTGAGCTATTGGTACGGGCCTATACTAACAACCATGTCGCGACAAAAAACCGTCACAGTAGGCCTACAGCAACGACATTTGGCCCTATAGCGGCGACAAATTTCGCCGCTATTGGCGTGATTTTTTGTAGTGACAATAATTTGGATTTGGTTTTATTTTTGAAGTTTTAAAATTTAAACTTTTCTTAGTTAGATATTCATCACGAGTTTTCAATAATTTATATTAGTTTATTAGTTTTTTATATTCTTTCTTATTTTAGTTTCCTCATTTCTATTTTTTTAGTATTTATATATAATTATAAGTTTTTACAATTTTTTATTATCCACTACTGAAGTAAATTTGACGGCGAGTAATTATTCAATTTTTTATGAATTAGTATTTTTTAGAATTATTCTTCCCGTTACTAAATTATTCAAAAATGAGGGCATTATAAACTAATTGTCTGATATTATCTCTATTTATTTATTTATTTATTATTTATGTTTGTTTGGTTTTCAAAATTTCCTTTATAGAGTACTTGATAATAGCGAAACCAAAATTTATTTCAAAATAACTTAGAAAACTATTTCAAAATAACTTATATTATAAACGAAATCTTAGTTCAAAATAACTTAGAGCAAGTCAACTGATTTATTTATTCTTCTTTTTTGTGCAATAAATATCCATTTATTTGCATCACGCCAATAGCTAAAGACACATAATGCAATTCTATTATAATAATATATGGCTAAATTTTATTTTCTTGACATCAATGATCTAGCTTGAAAATCTTTGTGACTATTTTTTAATCTTTGTTTCTATATCATTTATGTTGCAACAATTAGGTTGTAGAGGAAGCAAATAATTTATTTTTTAGCATTTTTTCTCCATAGATATGAAGCCTTCAAAATATCGACTAAATTCATGTTATTTCATTTGATTTAATTATTATTGCGACTATTTATTGTTTTTTGCAATTTATATAATGAATTTTTTTATATGAAGCATTGAGAATTTATCTCTCCGTGCAACGTATGGGTTGAATACTAATTGATTGATATTTTTATTTGACGAAAATAATAATGAATTTTAGTGAAAATTTTGTGAACAAAGAGGAAAGAAATTCACAAGAAGAAAATGAACTACACAAAAAAATAATAACCCCTCCATTGCGATTATCTGATCTTATTTTCCTTCTTAGGATGTCCCACATATATAGTCAATCTTTATATTAAAAAGTCTAACTTGTATTTCTTTACAAATATATCCCTATTTAACATTTTAATTATGACAATCAATTTTGAATTTTACTCATAGAAAGGATATGTCGAGAGATACTTTCTCATGAGTATGAAAATTTTTATCTGAATAGGTATCGAGTGAATACGGGTATGTATACTCCCGATACATATTATTAGACTGTTAACTAATAATATAAATAAGTTGATTTAAAAGTGAAATATAGTAAAACATTAATTGAGTACATGAGTAGGTAACTATTAATATGATATTAATAAAACATTAATTTAATGAGTCAAATACTAAATTAAAACTGTATATGTATTATTTTTGCTGTGCAAATATAATAATATGCATTTGTCTAATATTTTATTATTCATTAGTATTGAACTTTTTTTGAAAATTAATCTTTCTGTACGACGCACGAGTGATCTGACTGAACTTGTAGTTGCAATAGTTGATTATGATATAATTATTTATAGGGATGAAAATAGGGTAGGGTAGCCATACTCTAGCTCCGCCCCATGAGTCTTGAAGTCACGAAGACCCGTCCCAAGCCTACAAATTCATATAGTGTGTCAAGACAAATCGGGTCAAGGGACGGGTTGGGACGCTACTATGACCCACAAAAGGACTCATGGATTTTTTCGCCTTTCAATTAATGTTATGTGCAACGTATTATTAACTGATGAACGTAGAACAAAAAAAAACCTTTATTTGGAATTTTAAAGAGATCGGAAGAGTAACTAGTATAATAACATGCTTTTTTCAATTTAATAGAAAAATCCTTTCAAAAAATTAATATAATAAAAAAATAAAAATAAACTACCACGGATTTAATGGTCGATTAGTCAAATTGTCATCTTTAGTAATTTCTAGACATTTTTCTAAATAAATTTATTAAAAATAAAAAAGTGCCTGTGGGCACGGCTCTATGGTGTGAGTCTAAACTGACTCGCACAACGCTCTAGACCCATGATGGGTCAGATAATGATGCCTCGTACCCTTTCTTTTGGCCCAATTAAGCGTGACGGGTCAATCATATTAGCGGTATGTCTCCACGGGTTTATAGATTGATGGATCAAAATGCCATCTCTAATTATTTGACTACTAATTATTACAACTTTATATAGATTGGACGTGTGAAGTTGCACGACAAGTTTGGAAGAGACTAGAATTATGAACTCAAGCATTTTACTACGAATATTCCATGGTAAATTGTAATTCGCATATCAATTCGTAATTTTATACAATGCAATTGGTATATTGTACTTTATTTATAAAATAATGTCCACACTCACACGTCAATTTTGATAAGAATGTATACTATAACTCAACCCGTGCAACGGACGGGTGAAAAAATCTAGTTAAAATAAATAAGTAGAGGCAAATGATGAGTTTCATTTATTTAATTAATATAACGGCTGAGATCATATATTTAATTAACCCATTAAAATTACTTTCTTTATACATCAAAATTATACATACAAGATAATTCTACTATCTCTTGAATTGGACAATAAATTGTCACACAGCCCAAAGTCTTTAATAATCAAATCCCTAATCTCAAAGTCACAGGTAATCTTCAATCCGAACCACGAGCTTTTTTTTTTTTTAAAATAAAAGGAATTATGACCACGGGCAAGTGATGGCCAAAAGCTAATTTCTCACTGATTTTTTTATTTAGTATTATATTATTTTGAATGAACATAACAAATTAAAATTTGGGAAAATACTTTTAAAATCTAGTCAAACATGTGTTTAATGGATTTTTTTTTAAAAGTATGTGTAGAATGGTTCTAAAACCAATTGCTAAAAAGGAATTGTAGAACTATACATGATGTGATGAGATGATGCAATTAATAAGGAAAATGAAATCTAGATTGGGAGGACGTAACACAAATGGCTGGTTTTGGGCTCTTGCTGTTAGGATATGCGCCCAATAAAGTGCAGGGACAGTGACTGTAGTATGAATAAAGAATTATTCATTTATTGAATAAATATGATGCTTATTTTCTATAAGCGGATTTACGATATTTGAGCGGTAACGAAGGGCCATTGGTTGCTTTGCGGTAACATGGAGATGGGTATTTCTAGATAAGTACGGAAGATGTATCTTATATTTCTACTAGAAAAATATTAGTCCTGAGCTGATAATAAAGGTTGGCACTTTATTCTGTCGAGGCTCATTTGTTGTTGCTCTAACTCTATCGAGTAGGCGGTTTATCTTGATCGTCGTGACTGGTGGAGATTGTGAGTAATAACATTGATATACTTTAGGATAAGTATATTGGACTGGACCATTGTATGAACTTAATTCTATAGTGTGACCGCATGTGTGAATTGAGGTTCCACATGACTGTATACGATTTGTCTAAATCCGTCTCAAGTGGGTTCTTCTATGAAGAAATCCTAAGGAATTTTGAATAAAAAGTGAATATTTGGTTAATAATCTCTGGAAGTTGGGAACTGAAGGACAGTGAATTAGTAAAATGCGTATTGCGAGAGGAAACCATTGTTCTTGAATAAAGAGTTAAATAATCTACTTAATTAATCACACTACAAGAAAAAGCGCGAGCACTGACGGTAATTCACCGACAGTCAGGAAACCCTCGACAATCACCGACGGTAAGAACAAATTCGTCGGTAACCACTAAAGGAAAGACAAATCGTCGGCCATCACCGACAGAATAGGAATTCGTCTATGATTACCGACGGTTGTAGAATGGGTCGGTGATCACCGACGGTTTTGTTGGAGCCCTTGGTAATTTCTGACGTCAGATAGTCACCATCAAAAATTACTGACGATATGTACTGTCGTAGATCACCGAAGGTTTTATCTATCCGTCGGAGATTTCCGACAGATTCATCTGACCGTCGGTGATCACCGATAGATATTTGACAGCCATCGGTGATTTTCGATAGCTCCTAGGTGTTATAGGTGATTACCAACGGTTTTACATGATCTGTCTCTGACATTCTATTTTCTAGTAGTAAAACAATCTATAATATGCAATCTACTGTCTCTTTCATCTTTTCATGTTCACAAAACTCTAGATATTTAAGGTTTTCATCTGCTTAGTTGCATATATGCTTATGTAAAATTTTAGATTAAGCACATAATTTATATGATTTTGCAGAATTACAATATATACACAGATATTGAATAACCTGTAATAAAAGACAATTTTATTTTATATGGAACGTAATTTTATTAACAATATGCATGAGCACAGCCAACACACATGACTTCTCAAAAAGTCAAAGACAACATACAAGCAAAAACTACAAATTATGCGAAACGTACGACCAGAGAAACTACAGGGGTAGAATAACCTCAATCGCTAAAAAGACAGTTACAATTGTGCTCTTCCGATCTTGCATACGTAGTTGAGTTGCCTCTTTCCATTCACTGTCGGAACCGATGCTGGACGAGATCTGTAGTCATCATCCAAAGCTCTTGGTTTATGCCATGCATTGAGGCGGGGAAGGTCAATATGTCCCGTGCACTACGGGATAAAATTGGATACCTAACTTTGTGGTCTTTCCACCAGTGTATCCGGTATATGATACACCACTCAATTTGTTGTGTGAATTGATTTTCATAGTCAATCAATTCTGGAATCTGCATTTCATCATACGCATTGCCTGAATACAAATTATATAATTCAATTAATTTGACTATAACATCTTCCTTGCTGATGTCATCAAACTGGAGGCATGTCGATTCAGTTATGGAGGTCAACATCGAGATGGTTCCATGTATCTTATGCAATGGGTTGAAGAAGCTAGCCAAAATAAAGAGTATAAGGAGGCCACTAAAGACACTGTTAAAATTTTCTTCAATTTGAATCAAAATCGGGTAGGAGTCGCTTTCCGAGTCTCTAAATAAAGCAAACACATTGACAACTTCATAGAGTTGTTCGACAATAAGTTAGGATGAGGGAACTTGTCCTTGAAGTACACGGAAGAAAGGTACCAAGCGAGTTAGAAGACATGACAATATGCCACACATGAACCAGGATTGGGATGTTGGAAGTTCATTACTGTCCCTTACTTCGAGAAAGGTTATAATATGAGTTCGGTGGCACATTGTCAACTCAAAATTTTGCGCCGACTCCTCAATATAAAGATAGGTCCACACATAACCACGTTTTTTGTAAAAGTCTTCTGGAATATGTGGGTACATCAGATGAAATTGATAATCATTATCAAGGCATTCGCGCTTGGCAGCTCCAATCTAGTTAATAGATGTTGTAGTAAATGCGTTGCAAATGTTGTCACAGAATGTAAGGCAGTAAATGCACAATAAGAATGCAACGGTCTGTCGAAACCGTTGTGCCGAAGATTCCCAAATTCCAGTAAATGCCTGCAAACACTAACATCATCGAGAGAGTCGATACCAGTTACACAAAATATTCAAATAGCAACAGAATCATGTACAAAACAGTGTAGAAATGGTGCAATCTCCCCAGCTGGCTCGTCTTTAGCAACATGTTTTAATGCAATAAGTATGTATTGCAAACGGTGAGTACAGCCCAAATACAATACTGTGACAAACAAATACTTCCAGTAAAAAACATCCTGCGCACAAAAATAGACACCAAAACTACTTTCTTGATTTGCAAATTCTTGTTTCATTACTTCCTTTATCCGATCTAAGTCCTTTACGCATAGCGGTCGATTTCTGCCAATAGAGCTGGACAAGCCAAACATCGTTTCGTGGAATTGTAAATGTACACACATATAACGAATTGTGGAGTAATGGTTTCAATGTGTGGAACACATTACAAGAGCGCCTATTTGTAGGGAAATTCTGTATGTTCATATGACACCTCTATTAGATCATTCACGTGACTACTTCTTAGTTTTGGGAATAACTATTGCATAAGAAATTCAAATCCACTATCACTACAGCCTAGCCATACTATTATTTCATGTGCTATCTAACATTTGAATGGAAAATGGTAAAATGTAATAGTAATTTACCCAGCCAAATTTCAGGTAAAGTGACTGATTTCGACAATTGTCATAAAGTTGTGTCAGCCTATTGCGATTGCCCTTGTATAATGACCAACGGTGAGGAGGACTGTCGGCCAAGTCGTCTGTGATTACCAACGGTATAATTAGACCGTCGGTTATCACCAACGACAAATTTAGACTGTCGGTGATCACCGACTGTTAGAAGCCAACCATTGGTAACTACCGACAATTTACCGATGGCGAATGAAGCCGTCGGAAATATCTGACATACCACAGCAATAACTCTGAGTGTACAACTGGCCCATTAATTGAGGTGGTTGAAATCGTGGAAAGCATCACATATGGCTGTGTTTGGCCGTTGGTGATTACCGACGGATTACACCTAGTCATTGAAAATTTGTAACGGCTCTTACTTTTGCCGTCGGTGATCACCGACGGCTTACTTGGTCCGTCGGTGATCACCGACAGCTTACTTGGTCCGTGGGTAATTACCGATGGATTATAGTGTTGGTCTATGATCAGAGACAGATATGTGCAACCGTCGGCAAAGTTTACATATAAGAGGCCACCGTAACGTCATTTGGAGGTATCCGAGCTTCATTTGGCCTAAAACTTCACTTTGCGCTCCATACCGGAATATCTCCAAGACTCCTTGCAATGTGTAATGCTCATAACCAAAATTGAATTAAGTTCTTTCCCTGTGTTCTAAGTGAGGTATGTTTTTCATATGTATATATATTTATTTTATTTGTAAATTTTTTTTATCGATATACATACACACACAGAGAGCATAGGCTATTAGTAATTTTTAAAATTTTTTTCTTTTACTTCTATATCACCAAAAGTTACAAGACATATTTCTTAATTTGTGGAAATGGGTCAACAGTATGAAGTTAGAACAGTCCGGAAAAATATAGAATGCATAAAAATTGGCTGTGGCTTAAATTGTGAACTACTCTATTAGGAATTACTCTATATAAAAAATATGCCCAGGGAATATATAGATTCTTGTTCCTAACATTTAGCTTTGTTAGGGGATTCATTAGATTGTTTGTTAGAAAGTTTTTTCAAATTAATACACTAGCACATGGCCAATTTGCAACTCACTTGATGAGATTGTCTTATTGTTAAAGAGGTAAATACACGTGAGTCTAATTGGCATGTAAGATTTTTGTATTATTGATTTTATTGAAATTAATAAGAAGTGTTTCATTGTACAGTTGAAAAGGCTTCTGATTGTTCGTGGATGTATACTGATAGAAAAAATGGACTAGTGTCTAATAGTTTCATTGCCGGTGTAGAAATATTTATTGAGCATGCACTTTCTCAGCCAAATATTGTGGATCAGATAAGATGTCCATGAAGGCATTGTCAGAATAGGAATCACTTGGGAGTGGATTACGTAAAAGTGCATTTTGTATAAGGAATGATTTATGTCTGGATACACCAATTGAGCCGCACACTGGAAGCCATGTCCATCTAGATCATATGGTTTAGGCGAGTCATCATCTCGCTTGGGTGAATCACCTGCTTTACATTATTCAACGGCTGACAACCTTAACACTTTGTTTATAGATGCAATGGGCCCTGAAATTTACAATACATTTGCTAGAAAAGATCATCATGAATTTGGTGAACAAGAACTGAATGCAAGTGCTAAAAACTTCTTTAGGATGTTGGAAGACGCTGACAAACCACTATGGCCAGGTTGCTCGAAGCATGCAAAATTGTCAGCAATATCACAACTTTTGACATGCAAATCTAAGTACAATATGCCTTCCGAATGCTATGATCGTCTAATGTCTATTGTCAACGAAATGTTGCCTGAGCATAATGAGTTGGAGCCTACGTTTTACAGAACAAAGAGAATGTTTTCTACGCTTGGCCTTGGTTATGTGAAAATAGATGCTTGTGCAAATGATTGCATTCTATCTCTACAGGAAACAGATGGATTAACTGAATGCCTAATATGTAAGCACCCACGGTATAAAGAGACATACGGAACGCAGCATAGAGTTTCTTATAAGGTATTGAGGTATCTACCTTTAACTCCCGGACTTCAAAGGTTATACATGTCAAGAAAAACAGCAAAGATTCAGCAACTGGAGAAATATCCAAGCATACCAGTGGCTCAGTCTCGTATGCAGTTCATGAGATCGTTAGGTAACAATTTTTAAGTATTTTATAATGATCTTTTTGCCTTAATTGTGGAAGGTTAGAACTTTTTCCATGATGTAAACTAAACTACCTATAAGTTTATCGATGCTAGGTTATGTGTCACTTTGTATTATTGCTATGTGCATTTCATTTAGTTTTATGGAATTAGGCATTAGAATTTCTTCTTTAGGCGTAATGGAATTACCCTAAAGCCTAAATTGACACAATGGTTAGTTTCAAGATTGCACTGATATATAGCAGTAAGCATTATAATGATTGATTAATAACTTCATCATGGACTTAATTATATTGGTACTTAATGGCCAATAGTTAGCTTTTACTTAATTGTTTTCATTGGAACTTGTGAACCAATTGAATTAATAGTTATATATCATGCCGGTGAATTACGAATCTGAATATGAAAAAAGTAAAAAGAAAAAAAGGGAAATAGAGACTATAATAAAAGATTAAGTTATTAGCATATTGTAATGCATTTTAACGATGATATACTAATATTGAATATGAAATGTTTTCATTATCTAAATTTACATTTAAAGTTCACTATAATATTATCGTGCTTTTTTTTTTATATGTCCTATTTATTGCTTCTAAAAAAAAAATCTGTTCTAAGCGTTGGGGGCCTATTTTACGAAGGGCACATTATGCCTTAGAAATCACAGAAGCGGAGTTGTCTTGAACTTAGCCCGCAAAAGCATCTTTCTAGGCATGAGGTATGTGGTTTATTAGGCCCAAGCTTAGAATTTCATTTAGTTCGAGATACAAATACCATGTGAGCACGAGTGGTGAAATATGTTCAGGACATGAGACTCAAAGGATAACTGTAATGTGCTTGATTTGATTATTTTAAGACAAAAATAGAATGCTATATAGAAGTTTTGGAGGGCATGAAAAGTCTTGGAGGGCATGAAAGAATTTCAATGAAACAATCCTCCATTGTTGTTGTGTATTCTCTAAAAACAATAAAATTTGGCTTTAGGAAATCTTACTCATGCCTATGACATACAATTAATCCTGTGTTGAAGTAGTTATACCACCTTTAGTGGATTCACAATTGTATAACACCATTAAAAACATTAATGGTCAATTTATTGGGAGGATGCTGGGCTTGTTGAATGATAATAATAGAGTGCTTCAATAACTTTTATATTGGCACAATAAGAAAACGAAACACGTCGTTATTGCACAGGTTTTTGGTGGTAGTAGAGTGAATTATTTACTTACATTACTATTAACTTGACTCTCATTATTAATCATCTTTTTTTATTTTTAATATTGCGTCCCCTTTTTGGTAACATATGAATTCTTTATACTTTTTATTCATTTTTATTTTATGACTAATGCAGGAGAATTATTCTGCCAGTCACTAAGAAATATGGTGAAGACACATAACACACCCGGGATTTGATACAGAAATGTGGAGTCAAGCAACAGCCGAAGGCCCACCGCGTAGTGGACGTGCATATGGCTTAGGAAACTCAGAGGTTGCTAGTTCTTTGATTAACTCCACTTGTTCTCGATCCAGCTCACATCAAGACTTGGCATCTTTGAATAGGAAACTAGAAGAACTGACCAAAGACACAGAGCTACCGGACGAAAGATATCGGAGTGAGGTGGCCGAGTTGAGTGAAAACACTTGAAAGGAAATTGAGGAGATGGGGAAACACGTGCATGACATGTTTCAACGGTCTACTACAACAGCCCAACCTTCTAATACATCAGTCCAAGATCCATCGGCTCAAGATTCTACTCATGCATGATGTAACTTTTGTACACGCACATGTAGAATATTGAGATATTTTGCAATTAACATAGCTTACTAACTTTTTTATCTAACGGTGATGTGTATTGTTTAGCTTTTATGGAAATATATGAAATGAAATTTAGACTGTGTAAGTAGTTTTTCTAATGTATGACCTAAGGAAATACCTAGCCATCATTAGTAGACAACTTAAAATTTTTATATCAAGCAGGTTATTTCCGACGGAGGAACCGTCGATAACTAGGCTCAAGTAAGTTCCGACAGCTTAAAAACACCGTCTGTATTTACCAATGACGCAATCGTCGATAATTACAGATGGGACACTGCCGTCAGATATCACAGACGGTAGTGGCCGTCTGAGATTACTGACGGGAATGACCATCGGTAATTACCGACGGTCACAGCTGTCGGGGTATACAGACAGCACATTACCGTTGGCAACTATCGATGATTTACGCCGTCGATAATTACAGACAGTATTTTTAAGCCGTCGGAGAATCCGATGGTGTATCACCGTCGGCAACTACCGACGGCCGAATAACACCGTCAGTAATCACCTACGGTCATGGCCGTCTGTGAATACTAACGACGTGTCTACTGCCGTCGGTGATCACCGACAAGGCTACCACCGACGGTGTTTCTGACAGTCACCCGTTCTCAATAAATCTCATTTCCAACGGTTTTTTTAGTATTACCGATGGTTTTTGCCATTGGTAATGACACTTTTTCTTGTAGTGTCACTTGTAAGTATGATTTCAGGAATCTAACATTAGTATTTAGTGAATTGCTAAATAGAAATCAAAGCAGTGGTGATTGAGAATTAAGCAAGGCATACAATTAATTAGGTGACACGTAATTTTCAGATCATAAGAGGGAGGACAAACTGTTGGATTGATAAGTCAAGAAGAAAATTAATTAGAGAATTAATTATTTTAGTTCCTGTGATTATTATTTAACATAATTAGGAGTTGCAATAATTCGTCTTTAATAGAGTGTACGAATAATTAATAATTAAATCAGAGAGTTTGGATAAAGTTAACTGGATTTAATTATTAGGAGCCTAATTATATAAATCCGATTAGGTCCCTCTGGAAGCTTCTGAGAAGTCGTAGAATTACTTGGAAAAGAATTCCAGGGTTTGCACAATCCTGCTAAGAATAGAATTCTCTATCTTGCAAGACATGAAAGAGCCTTTGATTTTTCCTATAAATGGGCAGTCTTATTTCTCAATCTCAGGAAGAGCCGCGCCCCAGTACTCTTGTAGATTATTCTAATCTCTATGATTCGGCTCTTATGTTAGGTTTTGAGAGAATTTCTAGTGGTACCCACTCGCTGGTGCAATCCATGACTTGAAAGCATTCTGAAAAGATCCAAGGGTTAGGAGCTAGGAGTTCGTGATCATCGATCGTGGGAATAATTGCATACTAAAGGTATTATTCTGCTGTCCGTTTCTTTAGGAAATTATTTGTGTAAAATCATATATTGTATTAAACATCTAGGTCGATCCTATTTTAAAGAAAATAATTTTTGCAATTATTGATATTCTTTGTTCTTGTTTCCAACACTTGCTTGAGCTACAATGTTTGAAAGGGATTATTTGGAATTTTAGGGTGTTAATATTCTCTTTGGGCAAATGGAAAAGCACACATATGGGAAAAACCTATTTGTACTTAAAAATTTTACTTAAAAGTTTACACACATGTATGTGGCTATGCGACTAGTATAGTACTCATGCAATGCACGGAAAGATTCAAAAACTATCATACTAAATATGACTTCAAGAACAATATTCAACAATAAATTTTGAAGTTGATTTATCATTTTTACTTGGACATGTACCTAGCTATGGTATCTAAAAATTTAACTTTTAGTAAATAATTAGCCTTGAAATATGGCATCGTCAAGGGTAATATGTACATAACTATGGTAATATTATTTAATTATTTGACCATATTTGAGAGTCTATCACATGGTTAATTCATTCGATCTCTATTATGAAATTTCATACATTACCCACCTCAATGAAAAAATTTGCATTAAAAAATAAAATAGCATCCTAATAGAATAACCAACAGTGTATAAATTATAAAACGCTTCAGTCCGTGCACCTATGACATGAACGTATTTAACCCAAAAAAGATCTAATTTGGAATTAGCACAATGAAAATCATAGAAGCATGCATTACAATTTTCCCAATAATAATGTTCAAGGAATGACCAATTGTTTAACCATAACCCCCATAGGCTTTGTTGTTGCTCGATCAGGAAGTTTTATAAAGCAAGCCTTACAATCACAAGAGATCTTACACTAAATTCAAGCCAAGAATTTTCATAGATTTCTTTCCTTATTTGGCCCTTCACCTATAGAAGCCCGCCTACCTCAAGAAGAAAACTCATATGAGGTTGTTAATAGATTTGTTGATCATGTACAGTCGAGCGCCACAATTACAATTACTCAAGGCATAAGGTGAACTTGTATTTAACTAATTTTCAAGAAGGAGATAGTACAGTGACATTTGATGACTATTTGAGATTGTAATCGACTTGGCATGTTTCCTCATTACAATTATGTAGAACTAACAATTGCAAGTTAGATTTACATATAATTACATCAACTTAATGATCGTCTTAGATACAACTATGGCAATTACAAAGAGTTTCGATGTATGAGATAAATTAGTTTAAGAGTCAATTACAAATATTAGTTAAAAATAATAATAGTTATAATAAAACCATAAAAGAGACCAGAGAAATAATCATAACTTTAAACTAAATTAGGGTAATAAAATAGAAGATCAGATCGATGAAATGCTGACATAAAAACTCATCTAAAGGGATGAATAATATAAACTAAAATACTAATATTTGATGAATGTATAAACATCAAACAACCACCCACCCCCCTCCCCCCCCCAAAAAAAAAAAAAGAGCAATATAAAATAAAAAATTTCCATGAAACAATTTAGATAAAATATTCTTTGGCAACCAAGAGATACATGTTACTTTGATCCAGATTAGATTCGAGATACAAATATCAATCTAAACATAAGAACATTATGACAAAACGGCAAATAACATTGGATAGGTCATGGAGAACAAAACCATGGATATCTACACTACAAAGGATTGACAGTAAATTCAAAAACAAATAAAGAAAAAATTGATAGAAGAACTATGGATTTGAAGCTTTCGAATCAATTAGGAATCTGAAATTTAGCAAAGGTTGGAATTAGTCGAATTTTTTCCGCAAAAAATAGAGTCAAATATGGTATGATTTGTGATTGGAATAATATGAATTATTAATATGATGATAAATTGATAAAAGATGGGGAGATTGCCATTGAGAATAATTTCCCTTGATCTCCCAATCAATTTCTTTAATTAGGATCCAAATTTGGGAAGTCTCCATATGTATAGAGATCTAAAACAAACGTGGAAAAGGGAAAAAGAATATATCAATTTTATCATTAAGAGAAGATATTAGATAAATTATGTTACACCATAAGAATAGTTGTACATGTAAGTACAGCAAGAAAAAGGTGGGAAAATTGCATGTGGTACCTATAGGTACAGCTACTTTTGATTTAAGAATATATAGAATATAGGTATATAGATATAGAATATAGATATAGATTGATGGGTAGAATAATGAGGTCTTATCAGATGTCCAGTTTGTAAGAAATTAAGTATACCCATACTAATGGAATAACTTATATGTGAGAGTTATTTTACAGGTTTGATTAGTTATGAAAAATAATTTTTAATGGGTTTGATAATTAAATAATGATACAAAGTAATTTTGATGTATAGAAAAAGTAATTTTAACGAGTACTGGATGCAAAATGTTAAACATGCCAACTGCCACCCAAACAAATGGATATTGGCACCCCCCCCCCCCCAAAAAAAATAAAAAATTAAAAATTAAA